>OZ026625.1:47797960-48070460 GCA_964020975.1 Hermodice carunculata
AGCACATCTCTATGACGTCATTCGCCAAAATTTTCTAACAAGCTGGCTCGGTAAAACAGGTCTAGCCGGTAGATGATTGGTCCATTTGAGTTTGCCACCTTGTTCATTTGGATCGAACCAAAACGTACATAAATAATACATGTCTTGTGTGCATAATGATCAGAGTCCGCGCCTACTGCATCAGGCTTGTATGAACGGCGCCAATTATATTAGAACGATTCTCTTTGCTATTTCAACTCAATGAAGCTAGAAATGGAGAAATTCACTTGAATTGTGGCAAATTTGTGACTAAAGTAGCGATGAGTGAGGGGGAGTGCACACGTGGAAACACCGGACTATGGAACATTGTAATATAGTCAACCGTGAGATTGTACTTGAGGCGAAACGGTGACGCTAATACATCTGTATTATGGAATCCTTTACCAGGATGGCCAACTTCTCGGCCGACAGCGGAACGGCGAAGAGGGGACCCGAGCTGGAAGCCAAGATACCTCCATACGGAACGTCGCCAAACGGGCCACCAATATAAGTCTTCCGGGCGTAGGAGGGTCCAATACACGGTCCCTTTTCATCTTTAGTGAAGAGAACTTCATCCGAAAGTACGCCAAGATCATCATAGAATGGGGATATCCTTTTGATGGTCAATGTGTTATGTCATGATATTACGTCTATTTTTGTGTTTTCATAACTTTGTGTGTGTGTGAGTGTGTGTTTGTGTGTGTGTGTGTGTGTGTGTGTGTGTGTGTGTGTGTGTGTAATCTTAAATGCTGTCTGACAGGTTTTGCTAAATTGCTGTGGGAATGGACGTTTGAGTGTATACGCACCATTACACTGGCATTTGTGGTGTTCTAAATATATGTTTATACCAGATGACTGGACACATTGAATCGTAGTACTCCCCAGTGATAGAGGTGATTTGCGTTGTGTGGATGTTTGGACATTTACGAAGTGTCACATGTAACACACACACATACACACACACATATATATATATGTATAGTGTTTGTGTGCATGCATGCATATAAATATATATGTGTGTGTGTGTGTGTGTGTGTGTGTGTGTGTGTGTGTGTGTGTGTGTGTGTGTGTGTGTGTACATGTTGGCATGTGTTTGAAGACTTCAACGGAATCCATTACGTGAATGAGAAGTGCACGAGGTTTATTCTTTGTAAGATAGAGTGTTATTGTGGGTGTAATCATGGACAACTTCATAAAAGATGTATGGTTTGGGGGGTAAAAGACCGATAGTATCTTTAATGCACAGCACCCCATATTGATGATGAACACAGAACATTCTATAATAATGTGTGACTCTAGAATCCCAATACCGCCACAAAACCCGAAATGGAGAAATAATTCCACAATAGCTTTTTGGTGTGAAAAGCAGTGTACGTGTTTGTGAAAGATACGGTGTCACGAAATGAAGGAATTGAATTACCAAAATTTTGCGAGCTAAAGTTTCAAACGTGCAGTCACGGGTAATGATTTGTTGGTGGCTCATCTTAACAATCAAGAAGACAATAAGCAACCATGTCTGACAAAGGAACTAGTTAAATTCTTTAAGATACATGATCATTTTCTCGCCACATCTGTTGATGCCATCCTCATTTTGGCTTCGGTGTCTGTGAAAAGAAAGTGCAAATGTCTATTTAATAAGGGACGTTGTCTAACAGACGGATACAGTAACATCTTTAAAGATGACGGCTGTCATACACAGACATACCGCGAAACCTGTTTATGGATAACCATGTAAGACATTCTTATACCGAAACAGGCATTGTGATACAGACAAATACTGTTACGCCTCTGTGAAGAACCACGCAATAAGGACATTGTCATAACAACTGATACATTTGCGTCTTTTTATGCCTATATAAAACACACATCGTGATATAGACAAATATATTTGCGTCTCTGTATGCCCATATAACCAACGCATTTTCATACAGACAAATACATTTACGTCTTTGTATGCCAGCATAAGACACACATTGTCATACAGATAGATACATTTGCGTCATTATATATCCATGTAAGACAAGGGTTATCAAACAGACAAATACATGTGCGTCTTTTGCAAACTCATGTAAGACAGACATTGCTATACAAACAGATCTAGGTATGGCCTGTCACACAATTAGCATCCTACCCCAGGTCTCTTTGGACTTGTCGTATCAAGCATTATTTCAAGAGGTAACGCTCTTGCTTATGGCAATACTGTTCAGTATAAACTTGCACAAATTATTCTAAAAGTGGGGTTTGCTTGCATATATTTACAACTACCAGCTAAATGTGTTAATCATTTACTCAGTCCTCTCCGCCAGGGGATATTTCAAGCTTCACTGTGTTTTCTCAAAGAATGGTCACTTTTTAGATACCATGCGATTGCGGAGACAAAACTGTCTGGGGGAGACAAAAATGTCATTAATTATTTTGTCCTGATTGTTTCAATGTGAAACAGTGGTGAAATAGTTGTGACACATATTGATTTCAACACCAATTAATACCACCTCGATGGAACGGTGTCCTCTCAAAATAACTTCATGTTATTAAACAGTACAATATAAGATGTATGATGCTAATGGGGTCCAAGAAAAGTGTCATTCTCCTTTCTCTTAAGGAGCATAATTAATGAATAAAATATAATAAAAAATGTTTGACAATATGTCCACAGCAAAAGCTTCCTGTAAATTGATTACACCAAGATGCAGGGGATGATGATCAGTGCCCTACGCTACTTTTAACTGTTTTCTGATATAAGGATCAGCAATATCAAAAGCCTTTCCTAAGGATTACTCCAGAAAAAAAACTCCTTGTGAGTTTAAAAGTAGGCACACAGAACTAACGACGATTCGTAGACTGACGTGCAGCCAGACCATACAATATCACCGGATTCAAGGATTGGTGTTATAAATGATATATAAATAGTTTTAAGAGCTGTTCTATATAATCGAGATCGTAAACGTATCATAATATTTAGCAACGTTGCACTATTTTCGGCAACAAGTACAAAATGACTACTCCAATTGATAGCAATACGGATAATAACAATCCAAGTGTTTGTGTTCAGATATGCCGCTGTCAGCTTTTGGCTATAAAATGTAGGTTAAGCATGATTCCTAGAAATTAATTTCGGGTAAATTAACATTTTTCTGATTGTTTTAAGGTTGAAAGTAATCAACAATTTTTCGGCCCATTTTTTTTTCGAAACTTGATGAATGTTGATATCTTTCACAGCTGATTTGTTATCATCAATTTCTATATTTAATGTTATGTTATCATCAAAGACACACACACACACATAGAGAGAGAGAGAGAGAGAGAGAGAGAGAGAGAGAGAGGGGGGGGGGGTGTTGAATGAGGTCAATGATATAATTCTCATAGATTAGAAACATAAGTTGCCCTAAAATGAAAAATCGTTCCTGAAATTGAGCCGTAGCACTTACTTGCATTCAATCTGTTTGGGAAAAGCCCAACATTGAAGAAAAAAAGGAAAAGCAGACGATAATTGAATATATGTCGCCTGTTTTTTCTTTTCTTTGTGTGCGTGTGTGTGTGTGGGGGGGGGGGGGATGGAGGAAGAGAGACCCCTGCATTTTTATGCCGAGGAATCTGCCGCTTCAGTTAATTAGGCTGATTCCATTAGTTTGTTTGGCTGAAGCATAGAGTTTCTTTTGGTCTCCTTGAGCTCCTAGTATTCGCTCCCTAAGTCATCAACCTGACGACTGGCTGGGCATGTAGCAGGTGTCACACAATGGATGTAGGAAGTAACAAGTGTAAAGGTGTGTCCTCAAACTGAAATCTCGTGGTGCGATCCTGGCGGTGAAGAGAAAACAACAATACAAGTTTGCCCGGTCCAAGAGACAGCATTTTTCTTTCGCTAGCAGAATAGATTACATTACTTCCCAAATAAATTTGAAGTTGTGTACTTGGCCGACCCTTGACAAGGAAAATTTGACGTGCTGCTATTGGCAGACGACATCTGACATTGATGACTAAATATAAAACATCCATAATACCTACTGTGACAATCTATTCTGCACCAGGTCGCTCGTATGCCTCATCAGCTACCGCTACTAATTCCCTCACTTATGGCGTCTTATTCGGTGTAACTTTCAGTGGTAATATCACCATGTAATCATCCCACACGTGCCATTTTATCAATAGGATGCACACATTAGCTAGCACGTAAATATTATCGCATTCATAACCTAATATTTTACGGTTTGGGTAGTATGGTCACAACGTAACTCGGGTCCGTATGGTGACAGGGACTGACTACTTCACTAGTTTCATTATTGTGTTGTCGGAGCTTTATCGTATACTGAATTCCTATAAGCAAACAGGTATGATAAAATAATAATAAACACATGGGATTGGGAGTACACCGCCCCGCAAGTGCAGCAATTCAGCATTTTTGATGTTTTCAGGACTCGCCTTTATACTACGGTTGTATATACGTCGTTTTGGCCATCTTGGAGCTAATGCTAGGCGAAAAAGTACTTTTGTCCACATTAAAAACGACCTGGCAGTTTGAGTTCCGAAATAGGTTTTCCATGGCAATGCAAGGATATTGTGGTACTCGATACACAGCCCATTTAAAAAAAAAACATAGTCCTGGTTATTCCACGAATCCTAGGTAATATTGGATCCTATATATAACCATTTCAAACATCATGGCTCTGGTCGTTCAATTAATCATAGTAAACCCTGGATCTTACATAGTTAACTATGCCCACTCACCTAACCGTGGCAACTCAATACGTTCTAGTTAACCCTACCTCACCTATATTTCACAATACCAAATAGCCTATCTATGATTACTCAGTGCATCATAGATAACTATTGTTGCTCTGTAAAGGAAAGGTTTATCGTATTTATAACAACAGAAAGCAGCCATGGTTTGTCATTATAAAATATGATGGTCCTGGCTATTACGTATAGAATAGGCTAACCTTGGCTATTCCGAGCTAAGAAAACTGACTCTACCCACAGCATAAAGCTTCCCTTGCTACTCAGTGCTGGTATATTTTTTGTTTTGTTTTGTTTTTGTTTGTTTTGTTTTGCTTTGTTTTTGGGCCTAAATAGTGCCAAGCGACTATCCCAGCAGACAGTTCAGTTCCTATGTTAGCAACACGCATGCCAGCTCACCGATTTGTTAGCAATGTATCATCCCTTGCATTTTAAGAGCCATACCATGCTACTTACAGTTAATAACAACGGTGAGTTTTTGAACTGAATATCAGCATCAGTTCCCTTTTGGTGATGCGATACGAGTTCTCCATGGGACGGTATCAAACTTTCTTATGAATAATGTATTCCAAATCAAAAGCTCTCCAGCCCCTTCACGAGTCACTTAATCCCAGCTTTCAATGCCCCCGATGAGTAAATATGAAGGGGTGCATATACAAATATTAACTGCAAGTTAAACATGAAAATAACTTTTTTTTCGCGTATAGTTGTGTGGAATTTTAGAGTAATAAGATAAGTTCTTGAGTGTAGTGGTGATCACTTTTTTTGGTTGGCGCACAGGGACGAGAACTGTAAATGTCGTTACTGCTTGGCGAGAATGACATTGGAATATGCATCACTGCTGTGGACTGGCTTTCCAAATTATAAATTTATTACTTTTGGCTAAAATATCGGGCAAGTGAACCATAATATAGAATATTGGGTATTAGAATCATGGTACCGGCTAAAATATCGGGCAAGCGTACCATAATATCGAATATAGGGTTTTAGAATCATGGTGCTGAGGCCATTAACACGAGCAGGAGAATCACAAAGTTGTAGCTACTCTTTGTGAATATTGGGCATGAGAATTACGATGCCCCTTATCTTACTTTAAAGATGTTCTGACTAACGACTGATTGCAGGGCGCCCACGGCAACATACCCTTCATGGAACAAGAGAGTCATTAACTGGCAGCTTAAGGACTGAAAAGTATAGTCACAACACTTTGTTCGTGTACTGGAACACAGGGCATAGATTCATAGTGCAAAGACCGTAGCTTTGTTTAGGGTGCAGATGTCGTGATATAATCTTCAAATAAAATATTGGGAATGGGAGTTCCAAAATGATGAACCTGGGCTGATTTCGAGATGTAAATTTCCCGGATGCCTCCAATTATTGCCCAGTTTTAAGCATGACAAAAATAACACTTTTGCGTATTTTTTGTCCCGTTATTGTACACAACGCTTCTAACTATTTTCAGTGTTGGTACGTTTATCCCATAAAGCCTCATTAATAACAACGGCTGATTTAACAGCATTATTTCAGGACTGCTGATTTGTGAGTACGCCGACAGTATGCAATGCATGAAATTCAATTTGACCAAGGTTATATATATATATATATATATATATATATATATATATATATATATATATATATTATGTATGACAAAGTGTATTGTCTGGAAGGCGACTGAAGCCTTGGAATGGACTCAAAGAGGTAATGCTACCAGCATAATAGTGCCAAGTTTCAATGACATCACAAAAGGTTTTTCAGTAAGTCTCCTTCAAATTACAATATGTGAATAGTTATGATATTTAGCAGCATTTTATTATGTATTATGTACAATGGGAGATTCATAATTTGACTTCAAAGCAATAAGGCAGACCTTTTGCATGTGTATTACAAATTTGTGTGGGCCTCTTAAGTTGTCCATGTGTTGCAAGAACATCCCGGGCAACAACCCTTCCATCAAGTCAACGGGTAATGAGGCTCATTTGCCCACAAGGCTAAGATCTGCCAGAAGCTTGTTATACTTCCGGCTTTGCCTATTTACCATCACGACTACTTCATCATTATGGCAAGTCACTTAACTAGTGAGATGACAATTCTAAACTGGCGTGATTATTGTTTTAATCAGCATATTTAATCAATGAATCGAACAAAGACTAGTATTTTGTTAATGTTAAACACAATTACGCCATGTGAGTCCCCAGTGCAAGTTTCATTATTGATTTGTTAACGTTGCACTTGGTATGAGTGGGTGTACACAGAGGCTGATACGAAATAATTTCTATTTTATTTGGTTTATTTTCACTGTGCTTAAGCCATCTTTAACGAAGTCCCATTCCATAAAACTACTTTCATTGGCAAGTGATGGAATATGTTTCACGTATAAAAAAGTCCATGAAGAGTGGCAGTTTTAATTAATTGTGCTCTCAAAGTGCTCGTCAAATGGCACATGTTTCCTAGATGGCGCCAGTATACCCTAATTGCTAATTCTTGTAGGTGGAGACATCTGGGGGATAAACAAAATGGACTCTCCTTATTGATCAATGGTTGTTAATAGGAAATGGTGTGTCATAAAAATATAGCCTCTGAACCAGTGCTGCCACCTAGGGGAACATATCTCATTATTCCAGGATCATTTTGCGAGAACATGTGTACCAGATAGGTGCTTCTTTGGCTTGAGCTGTCGCTCCGCATGATTCCATCTAATCTGTCCATTGGAGAATCTGTCTAACGCAGTCATTAGGATGTCCGTGTAATCCAGAAATTCGGGTGTTCGTCTAATCCAGTCATTTGAGTGTCATTCTAATCCTGCCTGTCATTGGCGTGTCTGTCTAATCAAGTCAGTTGGGTTTCTGTCATGTCCAGTCATAAGGATGATGCTCTTATAAAGTACCTGAGATGTCTTCGTAAGCTGGTCATTGAGCTGTTCGTCTGGTCTAGTCATTCGGGTGTCCTTCCAAACCAGTCATTCGGGTCTCTGTTTAATCCAGTCATAAGGGTATCCCTTCGAATCCAGTCATTGGGATGTTCGTGTAATCTAGTCATTGGGATGTCTGTCTAGCCCTGTCATTGGATTGTCCGTCTAATCCAGTCATTCCTGGGACCGTCGAATTCAGTCATTGGGGTTTCTGTCTAATCTAGCCTGTCTAATCCAGTCATTGGTTGGGCATTTAATCCAGCCATTGGATGTCGATCTAACCCAGTCATTGAGTCTCTGTCTTATCCGTTAATTGTGTATCTCTTTAATCCAGTCATCCCATTCATTTAAGTCATTGGGTTGTCTATCTGATCCACTCAATATGGTGACCATTTAAACCAGTCGTCATGTTTGTTTGTGTTACCCAGTCATTCTGGGTTATCAATGTAATGCAGTCAATGGGTATCCATCGATGTTACCGGTTTACATTTTCACCAGTTGGCCTATGCGTCAACATGCAAGAGGTGTACCAAGGCTGTCAATATCCTTGCAAGATGGGCTACCACACATTAAGCCAGCTGACTACTGGTCCAGTAGGCATGAATCAGTCTGCAGGAGGCAACTGACTCTTTGTCCATTTGACGTGCATCAGCATACAGAGGCGAGCTGATTGCCAGTCCAGTGGGCTTGTGTCAGTATATATTGAAAGATGGTCGTGCTCCATTAATAATATTCTTATACTATGGGGACCAAGGGAAGAGCTGGTCCAGAATCCGTGTACAATAGAATATCCGAGATCAGATTTGTCCATTACCGTATATGCATATTACTTTCCCGCCAAAATCGCTTGTCCTGTCGCTTGGCGACGGTGATAATCATCATATACGATGCAGGCATACTGATGGTACACAAACAGTAGCACTGACATTTCTGGAAATAAACAGCATTTATTATGCATTCCCCGTAACGGGGATGCATATTATGTTTAGTCCTGTCGTCCGCCGCCGTGTATTTTATTTTCTTTATATTTCTGTCTGCTATTGGCCTCTTAATTTGGTACAGATGATCTATGGGTCTGGGAAATTTGTGGCATATAATAATATATAACCTTGAGGTCAAAGGTCAAGGTCAAATCCTTGTTGCATTTTTTGCTGACTCAGCAATTTTCACATTTTGCCTGATATATTCTTAATGGTGCATCGTAGGCCCAAGGTTACTATTAATTGTTAATAGGAAAGTACTCATTGGCTTTCAGTTTTTATGGTTTATTTTATACCTGAGTCACCTTGAAAGGTCAAACTGCATACATTCCTGTTGATTACTATATAAGTGACTAGGGATTGCTGTGGATCACGTATTCGACTTCTTCAAAACCGTCACCCAGATTCACTACAAACTTGGTGGGGATGTACCTTGAGTCAGTCTCTACCAAGATTGTTCAAGTGGTCACGGTCCAGTGGTCAAGGTCAAAGGGCAACTCTTAATTTTATAGGGTAATCCTTATTTTTATTGTATCTCTGGTCGCTATTGACCAATTCCTTCCTAATTTGGTACAGATGATCTATGCGTCTGCAGAGTTTTTAATATATGTTAATGGATGATCTTGAGGCCAAAGGTCAAGGTCACAGGTGATTCTTATTTTTATAGGGTATCCCTTAATTATATTATACCTCTTCCCCCTATTGACTCCTTATCGTCTGTTTAAGTGCAGATAATCCATGGACTTGGAGAATTTTTTTCACATGAATGTGAATGATCTTCAGGCTGTAGGTGAAGGTCATACGGTGCTCAAAAAGTTGATTGGTTCACTGTAACTGTATAAATTTATAGATATAAGTTTGGTAACCATGCATTGGTGCTTGTCGTGTTATCCTAATGGACAAGTCTTATAAAAATGCTGCAAGTATTTACATTTTTCTTGGTGTATATTGACATGCATTGGCAAAAGTTACACTGATCACTGATGTCATGCTCCGGGGATGCATTATGTTTTTCGCAAGAAAAACTCGCTTCTAGTTTTATTCATTATGATGACTTCAAGTACAGCGAATATCTAGACAATGGGACTCTCATTTTTCTTAAAAACAACAGAAAGGAGACGCAACCGAAGATGAAGGTCGTTGTATTTGCAAGAGCAACATATTTTTTTCTGCTTGGTACAGGGATGTGCCCGCAGATACGGGCACTTCCTTCTTGAGCTATCTGGGCTATAGCAGCCCCGCAGCTAATGTGAATACCTTGTTTTGTGAAGACCGGTATGCAAAATGATCACTACCAGTCCGATAATGTGTTGCAGCCTATTAACAAATGGTCAACGGCATGCAGACAGATGTCTGATAGTGCAGAGGTGTGGGTCAGTATTCAGTGAGCTGCCTGCTTGCCCATTCTGCACGTATGAACATGTAGCATCCTGACTGAGTCGTTCCAGAAAACATCAGTTAGTATACATCAGGTGCATATTGATGCACTATAAGCGTTGTTGGCTATTCCAGTTAACCATTATGAGCACACTTCCGGTCTGTGCTCAATCTGATTTTACATTCCTATTGCATATTCGTGATGCTTGCACGTTTGGAACTGTTGTACTGTGTGTAACATAGTACATTTGGAACACTATGCGTCATTTAATATCATGATAATAACAGGTGTGGTTTCTCATATTGTCCTCTGATCATATACCAATTCTATTTCCCAAGCAAAGGTTACATGTCGAAATAGCTAAAGTATGCAGTCTCTCTCTCTCTCTCTCTCTTTCTCTCTCTCTCTCTCTCTCTCTCTCTCTCTCTCTCTCTCTCTCTCTCTCTCTCTCTCTCTCTCTCTCTCTCCCTCACACACACACATTCTGCCATTCTTCCTCTCCATCTCTCTCTGTCGCTCACTCGCTCGCGCATACTGATTATAGAGTAAAACAGAAAGTTGCTGATATTCAAACCAGTTGGTAAACCAGTTAAGTCAGAGCGTGTGACATAGAAAAATATACTTAAGATGAGAGAATGTTTTCCTGTAGTGCCATTTTGTATAGTTTGCTTCAGGCTTTTGAAAGTGTTCTGATGTAACCTGCTGATGAACCGTTATTAGAAGCTGAGAAATCTTTTTTTTCCAAAGTATACGTTGAACATCTGGTAAAAAACAACATTTAAAATACTAATATAAGTGAAAATCAAAATTTTTATGTATTTGTATTTAGGAAATAGCAAATAACAAGAATGAAGATGGAGACTATAGTGCTTGGCTGATGGACTTCGCGTATTGATGACAGGAAAGTATTGCGGGAAACGACTTTTTGAGATAGATATTTTTGGTGTGATCTAAGAGGCTGGTCTTTCACTTTTACATCATACGATGCCAACCTTATGTAGTATTACATTATGACAAATCGATTTGACTGTCCGAGACAATAAGATCTCAGCAGTTTGATCGAGTGCAATTTACGTTTAAAATTAGGTATACAGCTAGTCACATAGTAAAAGATGTAAACAACTCCGCTTTTGATGACGTATACTGCTTGGCAGATAGTCTGAGATTCAAATCGCGGAGCCCAACCTCTTGGTGAACTGGGGTAAAAGAAGCATCTATGTGATGCAGCCGTGCTGGTTCCAAGAATGCCAAACGCACAAGTCACTATCGATCCGACTACCTTCATTGCAATTGCTGATTTGATTTGGAGGAGCTACTTGCGTAAACGCTCTATCCACCAGCAGTTCTGATGACGTATAGGGGTCTGTATGGTCCCACTACGGCCAGGAATAATAATCCATCTGTCCTTTTTATCATGTTTTCTATTTTGTATAAAAACACTAGGTCGAAATTTATTTTCGCCTTGGCCGTCTGCCGAAGATACATCTCTCCTGTGATGACGCACTGTTTACAAACCTGTGAACAAAAGATGCATTATTCACAATTCATATTGGAAGGCACATGTTACATTATGTAAGGGTTTTGTACGTGTGTCCTGCTGGTTGGCGCGTACGGGGTCCCAAACTACGTCTGTAATAGGTCTCAAGCCTCTAGGCTCACCAAAGGCTGGCGCAACTAAAGATGGAAAAGACAACCAACACGTCCATGCTAGTCTCTCGAAAAATGCGCTACCCTGGCTTTCGTGCATTGCAGTAGCTGGCCCAACCACTCATTACGCCAGACCGCAAGCAACGATCAACAAGAGGGCATGGTACCTGGGTCATTCTTGCTGCCAATACCATTGAATTTTTAATGTATCTATCTCAGTAGAAATTCTGGTCCCTTGGGTCTATGGTGGTGTGGGAAACGAATAAATATATTCTGTATGCCTGAGTCTTCCATTCAGAGCTGTTGGCAGATGGTTATTTGCAATGCAGTCAACTCTTATCATGGAGGTGGAAAGCGATTCTGTGACTGGTTCGTAAAGTACAGGGAATTGGATCCGTGACGTCACAGCCATCTTTTTCATGGCGAACATACCTATAACAATCATGGCTTCTTTTGTTGCCAAAGGCGGGAAACAAGTGTCCCAAAAACTGCCGGCGAAAGGACGCAGGTTCACTCATTGTCGGCAATTTAATCGATACGCTTTCTAATACGTACATAGCAGCGAAGTTCATTGGCTTCTGGTAGAATGTTCGTAGCCCATGGGTAAACCGTAATGTTATGCAAGGAGATCCCGGAGATTCTGAACAAAAACAACATGTAGGATTACACTACGTAGATCCGCAGTTATTGATCGTCTTTTAACACTGTATAGTTCCTTTCATCTGGATCACACATATGTATTTTAAACAAAGAATTTTGACCCCTTTTTGTATCTGAAATCCTGAAAATATGATATGGCCTTTATAATAGGCTAACCACTATGGGATATCACTTGTATATATAATCCAAGCTCAGAGGATATGTGTGTGTGCGTGGTGTGACTTTGATCGTAAATGTGTCATCATGAAAGCTGCACGTGCTATGGTATAGTTTGCATGCCAGAGCTTTCTTGAAATATATTGAGTATTGAGTTTTATCATCTTGTAAAAACTCAGCTGGCTTGATCTTCCTTAAAGCAACTCTATAGATGTATCAGTAATTAATGGAAAATTTTCTGTTAAAAATGGCTGTGTGCTCACACACAACTTCATTATATAATGCATGAGCACCTAGCCCATGGCACAAATTAGATGACACTTTTTTTACACAAATTATTTGTTGTATTAAAAAAGATACGCGTAATGTCGCATAAAGCAGCATGTTATTGTCTATAAATCATACACGTCCAAACAGCACGTGCTGGTATTAATATACAAATATTGATACATGCTTATATCTGCCTGGCCGACATATAATCAATTTGCGTAAGGGGTGATAAATTCAGGGACAAACAATTGTAGTGGTCATACTGACCCGCTGTGGGAACAGTGGTTAGAATGACTCAGCATGTCTTCAGCATTGCATACTTCAGTTATCTAGTTACACAGCAAGCAAAATGAACTTGAAGATACATTTGTAATACACACATCGGAAGTTTTAATAATATGACTCATCGATGGAACAATAATTCACAGTTACAAAATTCGAAACTTCTAATCACGTGGCATATGGACACGAAGACTGTTTTTTACTTTACGTAGCAATGGAGCATTTAGACATTAATTACGTTTGCAAAAAGCAGTGTGCCTCATTATCTTAGGAGCTAAGCATCGTTATTTTGGTTTACCTGCATGCGATTCTTCACTTTGAACAGAAACATTAGCTGACGACATTTGACATCTGACTAGTTTATTTCAAGTTTTACCATTCATATTCGGCTTTCGGTTATGAGGGTTTAAAAAAGTTTAAAAATTTGAGTTGTTTCATACAGGAAACATTGATATAATCATTTTTTCATGTATATATATTTATGTGTGTGTTATTTCAGACTGTACTTTTTGTTCAACATGCTGTATTCCGCATTTAAGAACTTGAATATCCGTTGTGGAAACACAAATTTGGGTGGCTGAATAAAAACACTTTGCTTCTTTGACTTATTCAAACTTCCAAGTGATTTGTTTAGTTATGTTTTTTCCTTTTTCAGTTTTGACTTTGGTTGCAACGTTTTTTCCCTACTGCTGGCTGCATTACATAAACACCTGTGACTGCTTGTTTTTGGGTTTTTTTTGTTTGTTTTTTGTTTTTTGTTTTTTTGCTTTGCTTTTCTTTCACTGTGTTGTTTTGAATATTTGGATGGTGGACGCTCAATGTACAATCAGCTGCTTTTGCTCGTGGAGAATTACAATTTTATCTTAACGGGGGAAAATTTAAATTACGGGAATTTGATGTAAAAGGGTGAGCTTTTATCAAAATGTTAAATTGTTGAACAAACGCTTGCTGAATCCGTAAATGCTACTGGCCGCAAGAATTATCACCAAACTGTCGGATGCCAAGGCACTGGGTCTTCCGCTCTAGACAGAAGGCATTCTGCCACACCCAAAAAAAGTAAACAGTCACGGCGCTTTTGTTTTGTTTTGTTTTGTTTTTGTTTGTGCGTTTTGTTTGTTTTGGAGGTTTTGTTTTGTTTTGTTTTTGTTTTTCGTTTGTTTTGGAGGTTTTGTTTTTGTTTTTGTTTTTGTTTTTGTTTTTTGATACACCTGCATTAGTGGGACGGAAAGGCAACACAGTGACATTTCTTCCAAATATTACAAGGATGGATAGTGAAAGGGCAAGTTGGATACACTTGCATCGCAAAGTGGATACACTGGATTTCTTGTTTTGGATATATACCTTTTGAGTGTTTTCTAAGATGTAAGAAAGAATATACAGTAGCTTTAGACCCAGATTGGTAATCAACTGCTGCTAATAATGGGTCACCATAACATTGCTGAATGGTCAGTGAAATTGTTCCTCTGGCCTCTTTATGGAAACTTGACAGAAGACATCTATAAAGTGAGTTGAATGGACAAGACTCTTCATTTAAGTGTCACAGGCTGATCCTCCGCTGAGAGAAATTGTAAGACATTATGATGGATACGGGAAATTATACAGAACATATCAGGATACGACAGATGGAGTTCATGCGTTCAGCTGGATGATTGGAATATTGCAAACAAAGGACATACGACGAGACACAATAAATCCAATTATGTCTGATTTTAGCCCTTGAATGAGATAAACTGTATTAGTTTACGTCAGATGCAGTCCATATGTTGAGACAAACTATATAAATGTATGTTAGATGCAGGCCATGTGTTGAGACAAACTGTATAAGTGTATGTCAGATGCAGGCCATGTGTTGAGACAAACTGTATTAGTGTATGTCAGATGCAGGCCATGTGTTGAGAAAAACTGAATCCGTGTGTGGCCATGTGTTGAGACAAACTGTATCACTGCATGGAAGACACAGGTTATGTGCTGAGATAAACTGTATCAGTGTATAGGCCATGTGTTGAGACAAGCAGTATCAATGTATGGCAGATACACGCCATGTGTTGAGACAAACTGTCTCAAGTTTTCCATAAACAAGCCAAGAACTGAAAGAAGCCATCATGTTACAACAGAGACGAATCACATGATGACAGACAATTAACCGTTCTTTATAACAAATACATGTGATATAATGACACAAAATATCTCTATATAGAAGATAAGTGTCATGTGGTGACACTCTACCAGATTCTGACACCTGGTGGTTTTGTGATGAATATTCCTGGCCTTTGGTGAAACAAAATGTACCGGTTTTTACGGATGCCTATCCACTGTTAGAGGATGGAAATAATGGAGTGTTACAGATATTTTGGATTGCTGCGTATAAGAACAACAGCTGAAAGTGTTTTGTCCCGGGATCTACCTTGACGTCCATGGATTACCAACAACTGACAAATTTGTCACTTGGCATGCCCAGCGTAAACCATGGCTTGGGACTGAATACCTGCTACACGGGGTAACCAATGCCACAGCTGGATCTGTGCAAGGGAACGGCAATAAAAATGTGGTAAGTACACGTATTACTTTTACTGCATCTGTATCAAATCTTGGGTTTTACTCAATAATTCTTTGAAATACTGCTTTTCACGATGGAACAGTTGCTCGAATCTTTGTTTCGAATCCGGCTTTAATTTAGACACTTGCTTACAACCAAAATTATGAGCTATGTTTGAAACTAATTGTGAACATTTTGCACAAAAAAAATATATTTTTTCTTTACTCGACGGCTGCAAACCATTGTGAAATGTTGCCGTTGGAAATCATGTTCAGGTGGCCCAGAAAGAACATCGAAAATATCATCAAAGTCTGGAATATAGGTTTCAACGCCAGGCCTCGGACGCCGTCCTGTAACGTAATTTTTTTCAAATGATCTTAACTCTTCCAGTGCCACCTTTGAACTAAGTCAATGGCTTTCCTGGGCATGATTTTGCCGGAATGCGCCCAAACCGCGTCTGAGAAATTGCGCCCAAATCGCGCCTAGGAAATTGAGCCCAAAGCACGCCGACAAAAGCCGTTGACCTGGACTGTCATCTTCTGTGTAACTTCGGCGTGCTGGTACTTGAATGAAAAGTCTTTTTACAAGGGGAATGAGTCTCGCACCTCTCTTCAAACTCACAGCAGTTCATTTTAAGTAGTACCATTTTAGTCGCAGTTGGCACTGAAAGAGTAAAAGCACACAATATTTCTGAGTAGTTTTTGAGATTGGAGCCAGAAAACATGGCATTGTGGCTGGTTATTCTGCAGTTCGCGTGTTTATACCCATACAGTCCAGGAAATTCTGGTTCGTGACTTTATGCTGCAGAACTCAATATATTTGTTAGAAGCTGCCTGTACCTGGTTCTAGGTAGACCTATACTGTGGGGTAATTTACTCTGTACGCATGTGCCGGTACCACTTTGCAATATTGTCGTGCGACACACCAGAATTGTATGTTATGGAAATACCACTTCAGGTCAGAAAACTTGAGTTATCTTTGGTGAACGTATAGTTTTTATATGAACAGTGGGGAACGTCAGTTCATCTAAGGGAATGCGTCACTAACGTGACACACTTTGAAGAGATCCGTTGCACTTTGTCGCAGAAGATTCGACAATTCCTTTTACCCACCTTGTATTAAGCGATTTTACGTCCCTATTGCACATTTGTGATGCTTGAAGGTTTGGAACTGTTATACTGTGTGTAACATTGTATATTTGTAATATTATGCGTTGTCGAATATCATGATAATAATAGGTGTGGTTTCTCATATTGTCCTCTTATCATATACCAGTTCTTTTCCCCAGCAAACATTACATGTCGAAAGTAGATAAAGTATGTGGCTCTCTGTCTGTGTCTGTGTCTCTATCTATCTGTATGTATGTATGTATGTATGTATGTATGTATGTATGTATGTATGTATGTATGTATGTATGTATGTATGTATGTATGTATGTATGTGCAAAGTATTCTATCTGCAAAGTATTCTATCCTTTACCTAGTCAGTGTTCTTGTCTTACTTTGCCTTCTCCTTTTTGTAAAGTGTCCTTCCCCTCTATGTCATTTTCCTTTGACACACGTCCAATGTGGAGTCCTTCTTTATGAGTCGTCAGAAAACAGAGCCTAAGGTCCTGCAACACCTCCACAGTATCAACACCGAAAAAACGCAAATGAAAAGCTGTGCACTTCACTTCCGTTATGGCCACTATTTTTCGCTAACAAGCACACATAGAAAATTAAATTGAATTAAATGTTACGTCATGTAATGGCAATATCCAAAGCGCTCTGAGCCCAAAAGGCTTCTCACTGTGCAGGGATGCCAACATTCAAAATGCCACTTCAGGGACATTGAAGCAAGAACATCAAGGGCATAGCATATTTAACAAAGAATATATAAGAAAATACTCAGCTTCAATGCTTGACAAATCCGTAAATTGGTCAAAAATTTCAGTCAATTCCAGGGACTGTCCCTTATGATGATTGACAGCAGGTATCTCTCACTGTGAGTGATCCCTGCAGCCAGCGTCTCTCTTCAACACGCCTATTCCGTCAGTCTCACGTCAGCACTAATTTTTTTTCAAAACCAGGAGAAACCATTTTTGTGCCATTGTCCTCTCCCAAACAGCTGTGGCCAGGCTGTTATTTGAAGTCTTCGCTCATGTAATTGCACTTAGATGGTATTAGGAACAATTATCGTCCTTGAGAAGAAAGATGCCGCAGCAAGTTTTCATCAAACATTCATAACCTCCGAGGCTCAGAGGTCTAGAGACCATTTATGAAGGATTGATAGACATAATTCTTCATATATATATATATATATATATTAGACACAGAGATGACGGGTAGAAAATGACACTTCATATATAAAGAAACGAGTCTATTAATCCTTCACAAATGGTCTCTAGCCTCCTTCTTGTTAAAAGATCTCAATATCTGACGTTTTCCTGGTTATATATATATATATATATATATATATATATATATATATATATATATATATATATATATATATATATATATATATATATATATACATATGTATATATATATCATTCTTTTGCTATGGTTTTTTGCTTTCACAGTGTTCTTCAACAGGAGAAATGTGCTGATAAGTTGGCCTACTTTGCATGTGAACTCTGTGCCGGAGGTGTCCTTCATTAGGCATAGATCCTACTGTGGTACTACATTATCCTACTTGTTAAAAGATGTCAATGTCCGACCCTTTCCTGGTTAACACATTGTGTTGAGTCAACAGCTTCTTGGTCCGGGTTGGGCGCAATGCGCCCAACCAACCCCAAGGACAGCTGTTGGCCTGTGGCATGCTGACGAGGACTGTGTGGAAGATGTGCTTTTGCTCAACATGTTTCCCTCTTGAAATAAAGCTATTATTACTATCATCACTATCATCATCATCATCATCATCATCATCATCATCATCATCATCATCATCACATCTACAATTTCAGCAAAACTGTGTTATGTTGACAAAAAATTTATGTGAACAGATTCAGACAGACGACAATTTACATCTGGGCGCTTTGGGCGGGAAGGGCGAAAGTGTCCTTCTTTACGCACAGCATTTGCTGTGTTGTTGTACTGGCCTGCTGGCTACAAGGATCTCGGTCTTAAGTATCTTTCCTTACAAGAAGATGTTATTGTGATTGTACATTATCCTGCTTTTCACGGATTTTTTTTGTCTAAAGTACCTTTCCTTTGTCGTGGTGATGCACAGTGAAATGCAAGTTTTTGTCAGGTTGCTTCAGGCGAGTATGACCCAATGAGGCAAAGTGGCATTTACTGTCTAAGTTGGTGTGCTGTTCATACATTGACATTTTTGATGTAGAATCATATCTGTCAGTAGACATGTAATCCTCGGTCTATTTCCAAGCATGCCTATTTTGACATTTGCATACACAATGACTATCTGAAAAAGACACGCCAGAAAAGGTGGTATATATAATATATGTCATGTCTTTCATATATATATATATATATATATATATATATATATATATATATATATATATATATATATATATATACATATACATACATACATATTGTGACAATAAAAAATGCTGATGTGATGGCGATGATATGACAGGCATCAAAAGTAAATGTGTTCTGTCGTCTAACGATATGATATGAAAATTGTTTTGCAGTTATAAGCGATCATCAGAATGGCTATATGTTATATATATATATATATGTGTGTGTGTGTGTATACATACATACATACATACATAAAATGTGCAAAAATTTCGCACAAATCGTTTTACCAATGAATTTCCGCGAATTTTCTGTGAACTAGTGTAAATCAAACTACTGCTCTGGTTAAACTGACTCTAAACTCTGGTATCATGATTGAAGAAAATAAACATATTCGAGACTCAACTGGATTTTAAAGTAGATGACTTAGTGTTGGGCACAGACTTGTGCAGCAACATAGGCAAATCAGCTAGTGACACAAGTGTATACTGAAGTGTAAACCCTTACTTTGATGAAAACTCTACACGAGTGTGCCAAAGAAAACGTATCGTAAAGTTAAAATCTTTTGTGCGGGACATTAACAATCAAGGACCTTGGATTGGAGTCCTTGATCGGATGAATATCAAATATTCGATACTGGTACTGGGAAAAGACCAGATATGTCCTCGTTAATTGCAATTCATTTATCAAAAAACAAAAAACAAAAAAAAAACTCAATTTTGAAAATCGCTCTTCTCTCTTATCAGTATATCGAAATTGTCTTTCAATAATTGGCTAAGCAACTCAATGGTGAAATAAGTAACTCTTTAGTTAGATAAGTATGTCAATTTCAAAGAAAAACGATTTCATTTCAGCATCTCATTGTTTTATTGTTCGTCATGGCCATAGGGCAAAATAATAGAATTATTGACGTTGCAACTTTGACTCATCACAAACGTCGACATATGGAGATACAAATATTTAAATGAAACACCGTTTACAAAAATGGCCTGCCACCTGTGAAGTGGGGAACTATCATGGCACAAAATAACGTACGTGCTCTTGTCTTCCAAATGGGTAACCTTGACGGTAACTGGTTGTTCATATCACTGTGGGGTGTCGTGACATAATATTAAATGACGGAGCCTTTATCTAGTTGGACTGAGCAAATGGCAAATTATGCGCTGTATGATCAGTTTCGTGCCAAAGGTTGTAAAATCTCGCATATATGTAGGTCGTGATGATATCACCACCACATGCATTATTGTGATCATGCTTCCCTTTCATATCGTCGGTTAATGTTTATGCGTTATTATATATGTCGTTTTCATTTTTCTGACTTGGGTTCCACGTGATGTTTTGATCACATATTTTAGAGTTCAACACAGATGCTATGAACACAGTTAAAATGAGGCGTCGTACTTCCAAAGCAATGAATGTGATTGGTTTTATAACAGTTGTGCCGCCTGTACGAATGGCTATTCATGCAGCACTGAGAGATCTGACAATGTAATGTTCCGTAGCGTGATACTTAATGTTCGTAATAACATTATGTATGCAGCTGGAAAGGAGATCCATATTTTAGAGTAATGCATGCTTTGCAAGTAGAACAATGTATCAAGCAACATAATCAACATGCCACATGTATTGAAATCATCAAAACCGGTCATTGAAGCCAGTCTCGGCTAGGTCGTTAGTGTGTGGACAAAGTAATTAGGATTAACTAGACAAATAACTGATTGTAATTCGATTTCCTAGTAGCAACTAACCATTGAATAAATCGATACTTTATCATCTGACTATACCCAACAGATGGCTTCTGCAAGCAGCTTAAAGTGCTGACTGATCTCAAATAGTAATAAATTGTATATACATGTATGTAAGTATATATATATATATATATATATATATATATATATATATATATATATATATATATATAGATAGATACATGTATGTCTGTGTGTGTGTGTGTGTGTCTGTGTGTGTGTGTTGGCCCTTTCCTTAAGAAACCTCTCCACACTCCGTTGAGAAACCGAGACGAGCTGCTTTTTGTGACCACTTTTGTCCAAGCTCCGGGGATGGTGTCCCAAAGCAGAAACAATTATATATATATATATATATATATATATATATATATATATATATATATATATATATATATATATATATATATATATATATATATATATATATATATATATATATATATATATATATATATATATATATAATGTTGAGAGAGCAAAAGATACCGTAAAATATGTTTCATCAGAGCCAACTACGCGAATACAAAATAGGTTTTAAAAGATTAATGGTTTGATATAGAACATGAAACGTTAAATTAAATACTAGTGCTTTGAAATGATAAGCGGTTTCGGTGCGGGACTGGCCCGGTAGGTCGGACTGTACCCGTGTATGTTGCGCATCTTTAGCATTTAGCTTCCTGTTTAATTCGTGAGATGGAGTTAATAAATATGTTTTATTGTTTTTTCTACAAACGGAAATGTTCCACACAACAAAATTTAAACGGGAGAGTGATCTAAGTAGGTGGATTTTAATTTCACTGTTTGTAAACACGTAGATCAGCTATCCCACGTCTCGGTCTGTCCGAAGTAAACAAGTAGACCAAGGAGTGGCACAGAGCACGACAGAGAAGGGAACACCCACGCGCTACATGTATTCCGCGAACCAGGACCAGCTTGATTTTGGAGGGCAGATCCTCAAGAACATGGGCAGCGGCAAACAGCCATGACAGTGATCAATGCACGGAGACGGCACAAATATTCAAATGCTATCTACGGCAACGTCCCATCAATTTGCAGCAGGCTGGAGCGATCATATCCGCCCACGCTCTCAATCCCAGATCTGTTGCGGGCTGGGTTCTCATTCAATCTATATTACTAGTATGGGCGCTATATTACAGTTGGTTTTATTTTCTGCCTTTTCTGAACATGTTGGCCGTACAGGTAGCTGCAGTGAAACTGGCATGACACAGAAGGTGGGGGGGGGGGTCCCTTTGGTGACCATAAGAGGTATGTAGCGGTGCGAAAGGGCGTTCTTTACTAAAAGTTCCCTAACAGAGGTCCAGTATTTTGCCACAAAGCCTCTGAATAGGGGTGATTTTTCCTTTTCGTGGCACAATATTTGGATTTTTTTCTGAATTAGATCACAGTTGTCTTCACGAATCATTTTTTCACGGCAATTTTTGGCCATATTTTCCACCATTTTAGGAACAAAAATCTCCGAGAAAAGCATAAAATTTGATGAAGGGTACCCTAAAAAAAGTTAGGTTTTTGAAAGATCTGGCAGTACACCCTTACCAAAAATTCGGGACAATACCCCCACGGGAGGGCACAGACCAGTTCAATGTGGAAGCCATATAAGCTGGCCCGTAGTGTGTGTGGCAGGGCTGTGTGACAATATCATTAGGACCTACAAAGGTGATACGGTGGCGCATTACACTGAGCCACAAGGCTGTCGTACAGTCCACTCTGCATATATGCATACCTAGATATATTGATCCAATGACTCGTATGGCGCTTGGCCACTGTGCTGCATCAACGTGTGTGGAATGGAAATCAGTCGCTACCGTGTCATGTCAGGAGAAGCCACAGTCTCTTCAACCTAACCACTGGTTTTGGGATAGCGAAGGCTGAGGAGTGATGACTTAAAATATATATTTGCGCGTTCTCTAGTATCCAGAAATTTAAGTGGTCATTTGGAAATGACACATTCCTTGGTTCATATATGTACATATATTGTATATCTGATATATGTGATTTTGTATAGTGTACGAATTTGAATTCCCGCTGACACACAGATAGAATAAAATAGTATGTTTTAATACTATGTACTGTGTTGGGTGTATCCATGGTTATCACAACGAGCAGGTCCGTATTCAATTTACTGATCATGACAAAGCAGTAGGTGAGACTTCAGGAGCAACGGGTCAGTCGAGGACAGTAGGAACAGCATACGAGTAGCATGAAGTGAAGCCATCGTCGCCGCCGTATAACCTTTAAAGGTACGACTTATACCAGCACCAACCGGGCATAGTGATGTCGTCGTCGCTGATGTGTAGCCTCTATAGCTGTAGCTAAGAAAAGTATAGATAGTGTTACGAATGAAGCGAAACCACCGTTAATGAAGTGTAGCCTTTCAAGATAAAACTCACAACAGCGCGAAGAGTGAACAGAATGAAGTAATACCAGCGTTGCTCACATGCAGTCACCGTTGGTACAATTCAGTAGAGCACAGTGCATCGAGTGAAATGAAGCCATTGTCGCTAATATGTAGCTTCTCACAAGGTGCTTCGGTTGGTACAGGTCAAGCACAACACGGAGGGTGCATGAAGAATGAAAATTAATCCATTGTGGCACGCATAAGGTCTCTATAGGTACAGCTCAGAAGCTTCACTAACAGTTGACAGCATGAAATGAAGCCATTTTAGCTCATAGGTAACTTCTGTAGTTATGGTTCAGTACAACACAAACAGTATATCAAATGAAGTGAAGCCATAGTCACGAAGATGTAGCCTTTGTATTGGTAGCTCAAAAACAACGTAAAGAGTGTATGAATTGAATAAAACCATTCGTGCTGATAGGTAACATCTATTCAGTTTTCAATACAGCTCAAAAACAACACAGAGAGTGTGTAGAATTAAGTTAATCAGTTGTGGATTACATGTAATCTCTGTAGTTATGGCCAAAAATAAGATGAGTGTAACATTAAGTGAACCTATTATCTCTCACACGGTCACACGTAGCGTTTGTAGTTAGAGCTCCCTGCGTGAGATCCCTTTTTACCTTACTTTGGTGGTCGTTACTTGAGTACGACAAAAACAAGGGAGTAGTGATTGGCGTAAATTACAGAGTCACGTAAATTAAGAGAGCAACATTCAACTTACGTCAAAGGAGTGCAGGGTAGACGTGAAAGTCACTAAAATGGCTTAGGGGTTGTATCAATTGTGTAACGAGGTGTGCTAGCGAGGATATTAACTAATAGTAAACCAACTTATTGTTTTTGAAGCATGTATGTTGCATGCGAAGCATACGCTGTTTCTGATACAGTGCATCACACAAGGCCGCATAAATGGCAATGTTGCCCATCAAAAAGGCACCAAAAAGATCTTACTTGAAATGTATATACAGATGTTCCGTGCGGAAGATGATGATTCTCAAAACACTGAACTCCACGGTTATGAGTAAAAGAAACCACATGGTGCATATTGATGGTGTTTGCCAGAAAAAAATTCGATGTTTGATTTCATTGTTTAACATGAATATGTTTTCGTAATATATTTCATGACAGCTTACATTAAAAAACACCTTTAACGCTTTCAGTTTTAATACTAATGCCTAAGAATAGTCCACATGGATTTTCCAACATGGTGTTATGCAACATTTACAACATTCAAGTGACAGAATTATTCTTCCTGCTTAAACGGAACCCTGTTCTTGGTATGCTAATGTTTACGTTGGGGCAAATCTGCCAGCTCAGCCAGGTCCTTCAACACACAAGTATCTTTTCATCAAGAGGACAAACTAAAACGTGCAACACTTTGCTCACGCCCACAAAGTATTGATTGATACATACTGTTCTTACGAGAAAATCTTTGGTCCTGCAAATGACATGTTTGAGCCTTACATTATTGGATTAAGTCAATAGGCTTCCTCGGCACACCCTGTTTGGGCGTCTAGTGTCGAAAGCTGTAAACAGCTTGCATGTTATCCTGCTAAGTCTCTGTGAAATTTCCATTGAAACTGTTCGGAGAAAGGGCGATATTTAACAAGGATATCAACGCTGTAAGTGTCATTTCAGGGGCAAGTAGCCAAGACCACCAGGGACACAAAATAAATAACAGAGAATAAAGCAGCAAAGACTCAATTTTGATGAGGGACGCACACCGTAAATTGGTCAAATTCTCAGCTAGTTTCAGGGGAATGTCCCTGATGATGAGGGACAGTTGGCATCTCTTTTTGATAAAATCAATGAAGCAGACGACCCTTGAAATCACCGGCCACTGCAGCCCGATTTGACCGGGAAAACGTGAAATAGCATTATTGTATCAAAGTAAAATCAACTTCAACCTAGCTAACTTTACCAATATGGACTAAATTTAAAAGAATTTGCACGACACTTCAAGATTTATACTTTATGCGAGAATTCCGGATATGTACTTGATAGTACTTTGTACGAGACTTAAGACTTTATTCCATCAGGAATTCCAAACCTGTGTTTATTTAATTGTTTTATACTAATAAAGAATGTACCTGCAACCTAAGATGGGAATTTAAGAGGATTGTGCATGTAAACGCTTCAAAATAGGGTGGTTACGTTTATTAATCAACATAGTCCAAAGTGCGTGCTTTATGAGGATATGACGTCATACACCTCGGAAGCAACTGGAGCATAGTAAGGAGTGCAATCTAAGTGATGTCCAAATTTCATTTGTTTTTTCAGTTAGTATGTAGTGCACTGTGTCTCTGATACAGTTTGAATGGCGCACAAATATCAAAAAGTTTCATGTAACATTTTTACATTCATGACCTGGGTTTTGAGAGAATAAATCCAATTATCATATTCCATATACACATGTTCTGAAATTATTCCTTGTCAACGTTTTTCTATATATGAGAGACAGACAGACAGAAGCAGAGTGAGAGAGAGAGAGAGAGAGAGAGAGAGAGACAGACAGACAGACAGACAGACAGACAGAGAGACAGACAGAGACAGAGACTTTCCTGCCCAACACGTGTATTATACAAAATATTAAAATAGGTTTCCTGGTCTTGTTTTTAGACTTGTATTGTGTACCTGCCTCAAAGTATGTCAAACACTTGGCTGTCACAGTATGTCATAGGTTCCAAAGTGTATCAAACCATTTGACGTGCATAGTACTACATGCGTTCAATAGGATTCAAACGCTTGGATATGCGCTGTGCCTGATAATCATCTGTCTCAATAAAGAGGTTTCGATTATCTTCATACGGAGGTCTCATGTCGTGTTGACACTGTGAGTGTGTAGAGAGTACCAGTGCTAGGTCTCAGTAAACAGAAACAATTTTGGTTTAATGAATTCGTAACTGTAATGACAGATGGAAAACGAACGTAACATTACAGTTCATTTGTTTACAATCAAACAACCTGAGCTGAGAACCAGTTTGTTTCATTTTGACCGGCGCAGGGCCCAGCAATCCTACAGATCTTATGCCAGACCCTGGTTAATGGAATGGTACTAGAAATGTGCAAAGATGTAATGTCATTGAGATTGGAGTAAGCAATTACTTTAAAGACGTCACGGAGATTGGACTTGCGTATTTCTTTAAAGAAACCATAGAGATTGGACTGATTAATAACTTGAAGAAGACAAAGAGATTAGACAGAGCCATTCCGTTACAAACTTCGTAGAGATTGGACTGAGTTATGATTTCAAAGAAGTTATGGAAATGAGATTGAGTAATTTGTTCGAACCGGTCCTAGAAAATGGACTTTCGTCTGAAAAAAAGTCTCAGAGATTTGACTGGGTTAACTTACATAAAGAGATAACTGAGACGGGATTCAGTAATCACATCAGAGAGCTTACACCATTTAATCTCTGTAAAGAAGTCACACATGGACTCAGATATTTCTTCAAAGAACTTATAGAGTTTAAAGTAGGCTATTTCTTTAAAGACGTCGCAGAGATTGGTTTGCGTTTTTTGTTCAGATGGGTCATAACAGTGAACTGTGTACTTTCGTTTGACAAATCGTACAGTTTGCCTTAGTTTAACAAACTTGAAGAGGAGATTGTGACGAAATTGAGATATCACATCAGAGAGCTTGTACGACTAATTTCTTTAAAGACGTCAGGGCGAGTAGACTGAGTACATCTTCAAAAAGTACATGACAACAAATATTCCACCAAGATTTGGCACAATTAAGAGATGCTTCAAGATGTCATTGCCAGGTAGAAGTAGAATCGAGGAAGTTAAGTGACAAAATCACTGTGATTTGAATAGCAACAAGTTTGAGAAGGCATTCGCTTTGGAATGATAGCCCCTCTGAGGGGAAATATTCTATTTTTATCTGACACACATCCGTGAACAAGTTCTACTCCACTTGAATTTGAATTTGAATTTGAATTTTATTTGACATCCATTCTAGTCTCAAAGTCTCGGCCACCATAAATAAACTGCAACATCTCATTAACCCACCTATCTCAACACATCTGGGACCTGCAGTGGGCACAATAATGCTACTTTGTACTAAGTATTGCGGACCCCGGTCTCCAGATGTATTCACCTGGGAAATCACACGGTCCTGGGTCTCAACGAGTGAAGATTGTCTTACAGTATTGACCTTGAACCAGGTGATGTTGCTGCGGACTTCAAGAAAGGAACAGTATGGATCTAAAAAAAATCCATACCTTCCGGTGAACAGGGATTGACAGGCCATTTGTACTCCCGTTACTTTCTCATGTGAAACAATATGTAGTGTCCCAATATGCAAACTGATGCCATAGAATAATACCAGACATTATTTTTATGCAGATTTAATGTGAACATGTTGGAACACGGAGTTCGAATACATTATGACTAGAACCATTGATAAGGAGTGGACAGGGGCTTGTCCATCTAGTCAGAGATACAGTGGGTCATCGTTATCTCCACTTGATCGATTTTCTCTTCGTCTTAACGTGATGAAGAATCGCCCACATGTTCTACACAGTGGCCTGATGACTAACCGTGACTCATTTCATTCAATCTTTTTCCATCACATCGAGGTCACTAACCAGGATGTGAGTGGTCTGGCTGCATTGTTTTTCATGTCTGGTCTGTGTGTCAAATTGTGTGAAACGTCATAATTCTTTTTTTTTTCTGGCAAATCTAGATGCATTCTGACACACGTCGAGTACCTGGTTCTGCTAAAATTGTTTTGAAACATTTTCATGCCCGATTTGCGTGTCATATTTTCTAAATAATATCCAAATTTCTTATGATGACGGATCTACAGGGACTCTGGCACACTAGCTGGCTTGAGTCCACAGAATCTTTTTGACAGCATCAAGCCTACAACAACTGTTCACGTGTGATATCTTCCCCTATTTCATTTCTCAACGGTGCTCGAAATTCTGGGTTAATCAGAATGCTTAAGGTATTGGAGCAAACAGTATCGCTGTTTTATGGCAATTAATGTTTCATGTGACTAGCCAGTAAATACAATTACCTATCGAACGCTCTAATGTACCTTGAATTATTGCCTAGGTATTAGCAGGTGCACCTAAGTGCCTTCATTGATAGCACGTCGACCTGTGAGATGTTGAGAAGGAAATTTATGAAAATGAAAGCTGAAATGCCTTTATATGTGTCTCATCGCATTAGCTGTGCCTAACAGTGGACGACTTTCCTTTTTGTCCTTTTTAATAATCGCATTTAAGCACCAATAGAATTGGTAACTTTAGTTTCACTGAAGATAAGGGAATATATTCAAACACTTTCCACAGCAAACCTTGTCTACAACTACCGATAATTTAAAATTGTTCTATAATTTTTCTCTTTTCTTTGAATTTGTGTTTTCATCAAAATATGTGAAGAAAATATAATTGGAAACGGACCAGTTTAAAAATATGACCAGGTTACGTCGTATACTTTCCTGGTCTTCTGTGATTAATCAGACGGATTCCTGGTATGGTACCAACGACAAAGTGTGTTAAGAACAATCAGCACAATTTATACCCATATTTTACTTCACCCATTCACAGTGCAAGAGGTGTGGAACAACTGGTTCATATAATTGTCTATAAATTCACCAGCCGCATCGTTCCTCTGCTACAAGAAACGTTTTATTTTGCAGCTAAGAAGCCCAACGACCTTGCGAAATATAGAAAATTAAAATTCAATGAACAAGGATGAGATAAATAGAACATATATATATATATATATATATATATATATATATATATATATATATATATATATATATATATATATATATATATATATATATATATATGTATGTATTTATATATATATATACTGTAAATTGCTTTAATTTCGCTGTATTCTTATTTTCGCTAATTTCGCTGATGGCACAAAACCGTGAAAATAAAGACACAGTTAAATAGTATTTTTACATTGTTTGCATGGGAATTATGTTCAAAACAGTAAAATTAAAACCAATGAAATGTCAAAAATACAAAAACCGTGAAAATATATACACGCGAAAATAAAGCAATTTACAGTATATATATGCCCCTTACTTGCTATTACCGTATAAATAGGCTGCCGTCAACAGATACGTAATATATGAGAGCCAAAGTGAAATGTTACGTGATATATTCCGTGAAAATGTAAAACATTGCAAGACTGTTACAATTTTTCAAACTGGTTATTTTTGTTAATAATTTTGTCTGTTCAAACATACAGATGTCACCATTAAATATAACTTAAAACTCCATAAGTTTATGCGTAGTGTTTGTGCGCTTCATAAAAAACACACAAAAAACCCACAGGTTTCAAGCTGCTGCTGAGGTCACCGGGTGCAATATACATTTTAAAATTAATCAATAAAGTTGTATAAACCCATCAGACCGGCTGGCGTAACGCTATTAAAACACCTAGCTGCAAGTGAAAGCTGCAGTTTGAGGAGTGGGTTGGTGGTCCTGGACTATTAAATATTTAAATGGTTTACATGAAATAATAATAATAATGCTATCTTTGGAAAATGAGACTCCTAACATTGAGACTAGTTCTCACTTCTGGCGAATGATACAAAGTACGAATAACAACTGTCAACAGATAGCATTTTAAAATATGGTCGTAAAATTGATTTTTTTCGTTTTGAGGCCTTTCTATGAAAACGAACTGCAAGCGTATCCAATTTTATCGTGCTATTTTACTTGATATTGCCGCACAGGTTCCCTTCATTGCAGACTTCCATACCCTTCATTCTGTCACATAGCAGCAATAAGAGGTAAATGTAGTGGGCAAGCAAAACTGTAAAATAGAACTACCGCATAATAAGAGATACGTTGCAACCAATTCTATTGAACGTATATTTCGAAATTTGGGTGCTCCATGACCACACATAAAATCGAAATAATACTTGTTGACTGCTTCAGAGACCCGTATGTATGTATGTATGTATGTATGTATGTATGTATGTATGTATGTATGTATGTATGTACGTACGTACGTACGTACGTATGTATGTATGTATGTATGTATGTATGTGGTTGTTTTGTCCGTCGGCTTCGTCGTTTTGCTATGTTTCACAGATAGTTTCTTGCCTCAGAGCTCCTGTGTTAAGGAAACCTGTTGACTGAGTATTCTCTATGGCCCTGTGATTGTTAAGTTTCGAAATTAAGTAAACTGCGTGGAAAACGTATTGAGAAAAGAAATTGCAAAGTATATACAAGACTGTATGTTACCATTAGCAAGCTGATGATCGACTGTGTTCTGAATCGTCCGCTAAAATATATATCCCCATGCACACTCAGTGATCCTATTGTTTAATGGTATATCCTGAGCTAAATAACATTAATGGATACTATACTCAGTGATCCGTACAGCTTTTAAATAGCGGTTATATATCTCTTCTGACCACGGAACGCCCGGTTTCAAACCAGCAACCTTCGCCAACAATCACGTAGCCGAAAATGGGAAACGCGCATACCAACTGCACCAAATCCCCATTCCTGAAAAGAATGGTTCACATATATCACATAGGCTTGAATAAAATACACGTTGACGACATCGCACGGCAAATTTGCAATCATTTTGTTGGACTGATAGTTTATCACATGCAAAGTTATTGTATTAGTAATGTAGTTCTGTCTTAAGCGGAGTCGTCATCACAAAAACCTTTTTTGTGTGCTCATGCACGAACTAAAGGATCCACCTGGATCATTGAAGTGGATTTTGGAAGTCCAAACATCTTTTCACGGTTCTTGTCCTATGCCCAATAATGACACAGAACTAACTACTCGCGCGCCACAGACCCACTTCATCACACTGAAACTGTTTGTTATGTGTAGCTAAGGATATCATGTCACGTGAATTTTTTGCTGATAATCTATAACTAATAATGCTTTCGAAATTGTTGTATATAATGTGCCAAATCGGTTCAATCCGGGGGATAGCAAACCATTTACACGGTGATGCCTTTGTTGTGGCAGCATGTTATGTTTCCAATATTTAAGAGATGGTTCATCGTGGTATGCCAATGTCTTCATACCAGCAGCAAGCCATATCAAACATGTTGGCATATAGACTGATAGCCAAGTATATAGCAAGTGATATATATATATATATATATATATATATATATATATATATATATATATATATATACATATATATGTACACACACATATATATATATGTATGTATATATGTATGTATGTATGTGTGTGTGTGTGTGTGTATGTCTGTATAATTGTCTGTTAAATGCCATGTTCAAGCCTTAAATGGGAGTATATTATATATATGTACATTCCCATGAACTGCTTCTACCTAGGAATTACATTGTACAGGGAATACATCGAGCTAATAAGAACATAATACGTGACATTTATAGACGCACATAACCAAGGACTAGTGCTTATCATAAAAGTTGTGGTCAATCTCATACGGTGCGTGTCTGTCTACCTATGTTTATACCAAAGTTCATGCTATGGCAGGCTCTTATAGAATATCAGACAGGCTCTTATAGAATATCATTGGAACACGTTTGCTTCGTTTTCGCAATAATGCTGTAACTAGAAGTTTTTTTTTCTGCATTATATCAAGTGAAACAAAAATGAGACCATCCTCAGTTACTTTTGGTCATGAAAATGGAAGCAGACATGAGATACAGACGCCGTAGTGTGACTAGTATGATTTCTTGGTGATATGAAGTAATTAACTTGCATTGTGTACCACATATTAGAACTCGCGTGCCATGTTCCCTGTTTCTGCTACATGACGCCCTGTGCTCATAGATATAATGATAACTTACTGTGGCAACCACCCTTTACCCGCCATGTGTGAAATGGATAAAAAAATGTAAAAGTAAGTACGATGTGCTATAATGTTTACAATGAAATGATTTTTACATAATTATACACATGGTGAACTTCATATCGCCAACAAACCATTCTATCTATCTATCTATCTATCTATCTATCTATCTATCTATCTATCTATCTATCTATCTATCTATCTATCTATCTATCTATCCATCCATCCATCCATCCATCCATCCATCCATCCATCCATCCATCCATCCATCCATCTTTTGGTAAAGTAATATGACGGTGAAATAGATCGGCTCACTTTAATTTTGTCTTCAAAATGGAATCCATAGTTGGTAGGAAATGTTGTGAATGTAAACATCGAGCGACTGGTGCAAACGTTTCTTTGAAAGGCTGACTTTTTTCAGTTCCAATTATATCGAGTTCTACAATTAAAGAAGTACCAGGAATTGTAGACGCACACTGAATGGGTGTCTATTCATCGTCGTAGGTGTTCGGCATTTATTTGAGAAATGTTCAAATATCACGTAGGGTAAATGATAGCAGGTACAGTGCATTTAATATAGGCAAGACAGTTTGCTTGCAATGTACTTCAACTTCAATTGTACCATTCAGTACGATTCTCATCGCAGACTGTATCATTATATGCATACATATCTCATTCGGTCTGTCTAACAAGCACCCCCCCCCTTCTGCCTCGGCTTTCCGGCTCTACAGGTCCAGGAGTCCACACTGGACTCATTGACTCCACTGGAAGTGGAGTACCAGCTCGGGACAGACAAAGTTGGAGGGTATGTCGTTGCAGTGGCGCAAGTCTTGTATTAGAGTGGGAGATTTATTTGCCTGGAATCGGGGTTATTGCTGGCGGCCATTTTAGGGCGGTGTGCATATTAGGCACGTATCGATCTGAAGCACTTGACTATACTTTTAACGTCTGGCCCACACGGTTCCAGGGTTTCCTCTCTTCTACTCTGTAGTTCCAGCACAATGGGCTTCTTGGGGCAAACAGAATATGGGGAAACTGCTATAGCATGCCATTCGGGAGGAGCGAGACGAGCAGTGACGAGAAGGGAGCCAGTCGGGAAGCAGGAGAAGCCATATACAATGTAGAACATTGAAATACTGGTGATGCCCGTATTACCGTACTTACTTGTGGGAGCTGTGGCTTTGACGGGCCAGATACGCCCTCGCACCATGGGCACTGAATGTGGCCATGAAGCAATCTACCGTTGCTGTTATCCTTCAGTGTAAGAAATAAAGGAGAAATTTGTTTTTAAAAAAAAGGGTTTTGAGGGCTTGGACTCTAGCATCATATCCTGTGTAAAGGTGTCTTTGTTGATCTCTATTACTGGAAAAAGGTAATTTTCGAAGAAGACATCTATATATATATATATATATATATATATATATATATATATATATGTATGTATATATATATATATGTGTGTGTGTGTGTGTGTGTGTGTGTGGTGTGTGTGTGTGTGTGGTGTGTGTGTGTGTGTGTGTGTCATACCTATAAAATGATAATGATATTTAAGAGCTCCTGGACCTATCCAAATTGGTATTAATTCCAGAACACGGTAAAGTCGGCGATATGACAGTACTTTCCCTTACATCTTTCAATGCCAACTGCGAACTACTCAGGACGAAGCTCCTCATTAATTAGGATAAAGATGCTAGATCCATATTCCTATCATTCAAGTGCCAGCATGCCTATAAATCCACAGAATACAATGTCGACCGGATCAACAGCTTTCCTCGGCACGCTTTGGGCTCATTGCGCCCAAAGCGTGCCGAGGAAAGCTGTTGCCTCAGTCCAAAATGTGGCACTGAAACAGTTATTTGTTATATCATAAGGCTGAGTCAACAACTTTCCTCCGAGCACCACAGGCACTGTGCTAAGAACGCCGTAGGATATGGGGTATAATATTCAAAATGATTCTTTAAGTAATTTTCAGCTGAAATGATTTGTGCGAGCCCACGATTTGAGAGAATAAACAGGTGATTTTTGAAGGGAAAGATAACTGTAGCTCATTTTCCCAGGGGCACAGGTGTTAAGCGTGCACATGATGCATATGGCCTAATATCGGCCACCTATAACAGTGATGCCAGGTGTTGCTAAGGCAGATTAACTGCTTGTATTGTTAAATTGATATGGACTCGTACTGCTGGGAATAACGCATTCAAAAATACTCATGACATTTTCCATGAATACAATTATTGGTATGGGTTCACGGTCATTTTTTTATTTGTTGGGGGATACTTATAATTTCTTATAAGGTCACATCGCAAGTACCAGAAGGCTGGCCTTTCTCAAAGAGAAAGGTGCAATGCGAATACTAAACCTGTTGGATGGAGACTTGTCGTTCGTATAACATTCAGCGCCTCTGCAATGGCCACACAGGGAGAGTCACTGCTGATATGATTGACCTTTCAGTAAATTCTTACCGAACAAATTCTCTGACAAAAAGAGGCTTAGTACAGTGACCGAATTCAAAACATTTGTCGGTGTTTGTGACATCATTTACGAAGTAAACATTTGCAAGAAAATGCGTATTGTATATTCATCACCAAATTATAACTCTACCTGGCCATTGCCATCGTGAATTTATGTGCCGCTACATGCACACAACGACTATGTATTGCCATTTCCCGATTTATTTGGTATGCGACTCTGTCTTGCTTCCCTCCCCGACTTTACTCATTCAGTACCAATCAGCAGTTCCGAACTGAGCTATTGCGATGATTCCCTGTTCGAATTCCTGGGTTTTGTGTTTTTGTTTTTGAAGATGTTTAAAAGAATGCAACAGCTTTCTTGGCGCGCTTTGAACACTGAGCACCCATAGCGCGCCGAGTGAAGAGGTTATTCATTCCCTAAATTAGCACTGAAAGGGTAGGTAATGTGAATTGTCAACTGCAGGTCGAAATTATGAGGTAAAAACTCAGGCATCTGGTTGCCATGTTTCCTCAAGAAAACTTATTTGGAAAGTTTTGTGACACATTTAGGAGTATATCCTTTTGCTCACAAATTTTAGCTTCGGAAACGAAAAAATCATGAACACGGGATCTGCAGTGAACCTTGTTATTTGATCTTCACGATTAGGCTGACTTAACAAGTTTAAAGCTGTTATCTGAAACCTCTATTCAAATCACTGAATAAAAAGCCCCATAAGAGATGATAAATGAAGCAGACGACATTTGTATATCGCTTTGCCCGGGATATTGGTAAAAGAGTTTGTGCGGAGCTATGCGCACAAAGCCAGTTGTGTTGGAAATGGCATCGATATGTTTCACTATCCCCGGAAGCTACGATCGATTTCCTTTTTCATATTTATGTCAATGAGCACTGATATAAGCCTTATAATCCCACAATTCAGTGCTAACTGCTGCATATACCATTGTGTGCTTTTAAAATGCAGAAATCGAAGGAGTTTGAAAAGTGTTTGGTTAGTATATTCGCCTGATATAAATTAAAGAATATTGCGATAACAGAATTCCGTATAACCTTAGTGACGATGTATACTACAAACAACGTAGAGCTAGTATGCGTAGTAATGCAATGCTACCTGCCACTCATTTGACTCTTGTTGAGTTACTAAGGTACAAATAGCAACGGGGTAGAAAATAATACCCCGCTGATTTGATCTCGGGCTTGTTTCCCTCATATGGTGCATGTGCAAATTGTCCTCGGATGTTATTTACGTATTGTGTGTGTCAATTTTGCTTTATTTCCTGTAAGATAAGAATGCAATAGTGCAGTCTGTCCTCAGCAGTACCGCTTGCATTATCAGAGTGTAATTTGTCTTCAGTTTTCCTCTTTGCATTGTAATAGTGCAATTTTTCTTCAGTCTTCCTCCTTGCATTATCAGCGTGCAATTTGTCCTCAGCAGTACCCCTTGCATTATCAGAGTGTAATTGTCTTCAGTCTTCCTCTTTGCATTGTAAGAGTGCAAATTTTCTTCAGTCTTCCTTCTTGCATTATCAGAGTGCAATTTGTCCTCAGTCTTCCTCCTTGTATTGTAAGAGTGCAAGTTGTCCTCAGTCTTCCTCCTTGCATTGTAAGAGTGCAATTCGTCTTCGGTCGTGCCTCTTGCGTTGTAAAAGTGTAGTTTGTCCCTGGTCATGCCGCTTGTTTTTTATGCCTGCAATTTGTCCTCAGTCATGCTCGCTGTATTGTAAGAGCGTAATTTATTCTCGATCGGATCTTCTTATTATGGGAATGTACTCTGTCTGTAGTCGTAATATTTGTATTGTGGGCGTGAAATTTATCGTCAGCCCTAATAACTGTATCGTACAGCAATGTGTCACCATTCTATGGTTACAGAGGTCTTCCTTATTGCTAAAAAGGATTACCTATGCCCAAGTATGCACTTTAAAGGAGCAGATATAGGACTTTAAACGAACAATCTGTACTGACGCTACTCCTGCCTGTTCACGGGAGGGGGAGGTACTCAAACTATAGAGGTAGGTATATAGTCTCAATGACCCCCTATTTTTTCATCACATGTAGAGCTTTGACACCCCCCCCCCCCATTTTATGAACTCAGGTTGGAATATTGACCCCTCTTCTTCAAAAATGAAAAAAATTACTGGATTTTCTTCACGCAAAAGTAGAAAATCGCTAATTCTGACCGATTTTATTTAAATTGTTGAAAATGACCATTTCGTATATGAAAATATCATATTTTGACCCCCATTTTTCGGTAAAATGTAGAATTTTGATCCCCTATTTTGGGGTCAAAATCGCATGTAGAAGATAGGGTTTCACCCTTCCAGGGCGACTACATACCCTTTTCGAGATCAAGTACCCCCTCCCCCCGGGCTGTTAACTAAGCAACTTCCTATGGATATGCCTGTAGCGGACGCAAATTGCATTAACATCTCTTTTAGAGCTGTCCAACTCGAGCATTATAGCAAAATGTTGCTCCACAGTTCTTCAAGTTGAAAAATATTGCAGACTTCATCCAAAATCTCATGTTAAGGAGATGGGAAAATGCTCCAGGAAGGAATATAAATTTTGATACAGAGATTTCCAGTTGGACAGCACTGTTAATTTTCACAAATCCTCTTTTTACCGAAACTGACATTGGCGCAAATTAGCGTGGTACGAAAATTTTAATGATATAAACTATACTTGCTGACAAAAGTCAAGCAATTCCGTACAAGGTGGATCAGCATATCTATATTATGGTATATGGAGTGCTGACCACTTCCCTGCTATTAGAGCACAACCCTTTTGTTTATGTTTATGCATCTGTTGGGTCACCTGCTGTCCTGCATTTGCCATTTTTCACCTTCAGTTAACCTGTCTCTAGCCAAGGAGGGTAGAAAGACCTACCCTCCTTGGTCTAGCCATACTGCTCTAATGTGTGGCTTCTGACGGATTTTGCGTCACGACTTGCGTCCATTGTTTCCCACCTTTGGCCAAATGCAGGACAACAGGTGACCCAACAGATGCATAAACATAAACAAAAGGGTTGTGTTGTGATATCAGGAGCTCGGTCAGCACTCCATATACCATAATATAGATATGCTGTTCCACCCCATATGCTATTGCTTGACTTTTGTCCGCAACTATTATAACTCACTCAAAATTAATGGTTAGCCGTTCTTCGTCGTCATGTAATACCATCGTGGTATCTCATAATGCCATGTCATTGCAATCCCACATTTGATCTGACGTTTTTTTTTTATATTCTAAACTGAAAAAAGCAAACAAATTCAGTCTGCCTTCTGTAGCTTTCCATGGACAGATATGAGGATACTTTCCAGCTCACCGTAAATAATTTCCATGATAGTAGATACTGCAAAACATAGAGGATGTCACAGAAGCAAAATAATACATGGTACAAATGGACACATACAATCAAGAAAAGCGCAACTACACCATATGACTCCATGTGGAATGCGTTATACAGAATAAACCAATTCGCCACATCTACCACAGCCGGTCGAAAGCAGATTTAGGTCAGAAGTCGGTCTATTTAATTTGGCATACCCTTTTTGTCTCCGTTCAACTTGTTATGACTTATTTCATAACCAACACAAGCAAAATTTATCACACCAAACTCTCGCCTGGAACAGCAGTTCTTTATGTGGTTTGAAGGTTAATCATTTACATTTCGATGTAAATGGAAGTAAAGTTGTATAAGATAACATGTGACCTTAATACAGGACAAGCCGCTCTGAGCTTGCTCAACTTGGATGCTGATTTGGCTTATTAAACCGCTCTGAGCATGCTTAACTTAGATGCTGATTTAGCTTAGTAAGACCATTCATGGTTGCAGGTAATAATGAGCCTTAATTAGGAGGTGGCCCAAAAATTTGAAACTGTCCGTACATACACTTACATTAAAAAAAAATGCTTGGTTTCTAGAGTTGGTCGTGTTATGGAGGAAAAGATATTTATGTTACTCAATAATAATGTGCTCGTAATGCGATGTTCCTTTGTATAAGTTACACATGAGAGTACGGGACGTCCTGTAAATCCACTTTACGTCGCTGTATATTTGACATGATTCATAACACAAAGTAGTAGGAATGAAACACAAAAGTACAAGAGGAATTGTTTCTGTAATGATTCACCTGAATGTGTCACTGAAATATTGTCCAGTGTTCCATAGGATATATGTACGGGCTTTATGTTGCACGTGTGGAATTCGTCCCAGGTTTTGTCCATACAGATGCCTTGTACATGTGAAAAGTATCCTGAGCTCCAGTCCTTGTATTGCGCATGTGCATCCTCTGCTGCGATCTCTGCCTTGAAAATGTAAATGATGCAGTGCACTACTTTTTGGTAAATATGACTCCAAGGACCAGGTGTTCGGCCATCTGTTATACGAGCTGCTGTATTTCATCCAATCAATTTTTTATTGTCTTCTTTCATGTTTTTCTTTTACCTACTTTAAAAGACGGGCGTACACGTTTGCGAAAATGAAGGATGATACCTGATCACCCTAGGGTATAATGATATTTTTCCTGGTTTGCCCCCTCTCCGTACTAAAAAAAATATATTGTTTACAATGTTTTTCAGGTCACAAAAAACGAGCAAATATATTTTCACAAAACCTAAAATGACAGTATTGACAGTGTGATTACTTTTTCGAATTAGTATCTGGGATGACCTTGATGACCACATGACCACCAAGGTCAGCTTTAAGTAATTCTTCCAGAATATAAAAGCACAAAATTAGATCTTTATGATCAAATGCAGGTTCAGCTTCAAACTAAATATTTTTGTTTGCCAAGCAATACCATTTTAAATTGAGAAACTCCACACATGAATGTTTAACATTCTATTTTGACTTCAAAATCATATACAAAAAGCCATTTTGGATATGCACCTATTACATTTTTGTTGCATTAACCTTTCCATGGCACGTAGGCAATAGTAAATAAGGCATGTAACCCATGCATGTCAGTAATTGGAAATATCCATAAATAAAGTCTACAATATGAATGTTAAGTAATCCTACTTTGATTTATGTAACACTTTAGACCAATAACAGCCATTTTGGATCTGCAAACATAGTATATTCCCCATAGTAACACAATGAGCTCTTTGACATCTCAAACGGCAATAGTACTTAGTGCATCCGACCCGTGAGTGTCAGTGGGTTGGTGGGCAGCGGATGCGGCTCTCTTTCCGGGCGGCCCGGGCTGCATAGTAAGGAACTCATCACTGGTACTTGACTGGACACAGCTTGATGGACATTCAGTGGTATTTTTAAATGTAATTCTCTTTTAACTCCGTATGCAGTGGCTGCAATGACCTTTTATTGCTTTTGATTGACTATTGCAAATAAACTGCATGTGATATTTGATAGAAAAGTACACCTAAGGGTTGGGCCGTTCCGGATTGGTGGGCAGCGGATGCGGCTCTCTTTCCAGGCGGCCTAAACTATAGTAAGGAACGCATCACTACTAATATGGGACTGGTCACAACTTAGTGGACCTTAAATGTTTTTTTGTTTTTTTTTTTAATGTAAGCATGTCTTGTAACACTGTCTCATAGCTCTGTGAAGAGCGGCGGCATTATTTTTAATGTTTGTATGTCAAGTTTTTAGACGTTTGTAATGCAGGTGAGACTTTAATAGAGAAACTACTACTACAGTAGTAAAACACTGCTTCTATCTATGTCCATGTTTACATACATACATGCACGGAGTGCACTAACTTTACCAGGTGACTAATCCCACCTTATTCAGCCTTGGTACCACAACAGCCTGCATTATGACCAGCACACAACACAGTACACAGGAGATCTGTATTGTTACCACCACATATGGAGGGCCTACATGGATTGTCATACAGCATTATCTGACAAGACACAAGACATTTAGCAGGTGCAGGAGGAACCCTGCATGGTGCTGTCAACAGTAACAGCGATTTTTTAGTTATATCACTCTGTCACCCATACCTTGAAGGGTCAAGTTCAGGAGGATCAGAGATTGCATTTGCTGTTTGTTCTCTGTCATAGTTTATTATTATTATTATTATTATTATTATTATTATTATTATCATCATCATCATCATCATCATCATCATCATCATCATCATCATCATCATCATCATCATCATCATCATCATCATCATCATCATCATCATCATTATTATTATTATTATTATTATTATTATTATTATTATTATTATGCCGTCAGTCCACTTGGAAGGAATTGATGCACTCTGGCACTGTCCTCTTAGTGCCTATAAAAGACAAGATACACATTTCCCTTTACTAAGCAGCTTTCTATACGTGTCCTATGTGTGTAGGTATAGAGCTTTTATTTTAGGTTTGAGAGTGTGTCCTTAGGTCACGCCTGCTGGCTGTGTTGTAAACATTATACTCAGAACACACAACCAAGGTGAAGGTCAAAGTGAAACGCCATGAGGATGCCACCATATTGTTTTGACATCTGTGTCACATGTACCAATGATTGCAGCAAGCAAACGATGCATTAAAACGATGCAAGAATATCTTTATGGTGAAGGTTATATCAAGGTCAAATAAACAACACCGATTCCATCTTTATTATCATTTCTTAAGAGGCAAAAGGTCATCAACAATTAATATGAAAGGTTATTTTGAAACATGGTCTTGGTACTTGGTGAAAGAGAAGGCAAACTGGGATATGAGGGGAAATGAAGCATCCATATGTAAAATGCACAAGGGTGACATCATATCACCCTACACTTTCTGACTGTGTAGCCCTCTCATTACCAGTCAAACACAGAAATTACACAGGTTAACTATTAAGGTCACCCTAAACTTCTGTCGGACTACAAACATTGTATGCCGGGCTATATTTTAGAACAGTGGCAGTGACTGCATAAGGAACATCCGTATGGTTCATTTGGCACAGGATAACTGCCTGATGGGCGGTACGCTTACAGGTGTGGAGGCTGAGTTCCAATGGGCTTATGCATTGAGTGTAGTTTTAGTTGCAGTTTTATTGACGCAGAAAGTCAATTCTTGTCTTATTCGTCAGATTGTCTTTATGCTTCAACGCAAGTTTAACTGAAGTTTTATCTTTTGGTATCATTATATTAAAGAATTAGGGACAAGTGCTTTATTACCATTATCATCGTATTTTTATTATTGTTAAAATAATAATAATAATAATAATAATAATAATAATAATAATAATAATAATAATAATAATAATAATAATAGTAATAATAACAATAATAATAAGAATAATAAGAATAATAATAATAATAATAATAATAATAATAATTATTATTATTATTATTATTATTATTATTATTATTATTATTATTATTATTATTATTATTATATCCTAATGCAGTCTTTGTGTATAAATTAAGTATTTGTGCATAACTGAATTTGTTTCATGACATACCAACCATTCATTGTCAGTTCAGTTTTTCCCGAACCAAGATTGTAATCCTATATCAAGGCTGGTGTATTTTCATTTTGAATACAACATGAGACTTAGTTTGGAGAATAATTGATGCGTTGCGGTGTTCCGCCTGTAGATTAAAGTATTTGGTTCCTGAGGTACTTTTGGCAGACATCCTAACCTAATTGTTAATGTAATTATGGTCTTATGTCATCTCTGGTGGGATTTTCTCTTCTTTTTATGCTTCTTCATTTTCTTTCTTTTTATGGTAAAAGCCAGGTAGAAATTCTGGAAAGGAGCATATTTATCTCTTTGAATGGAATAAGAAAGACTACGAAACCAGCTCTTGATAATCATTTTATGTTTATCTTGAGAAATACATGTACACTGTATTTGTTTGTCGAAAAAAACTAATTCTGAGTCAGAGTCTGTAGAAATATGTCTTAAAACTATTTTTCTGAAGTACATTTCTGCATTTGGAGCAATTTTTTATTATCAGTAGTAGCACCTGTCATCTTTTCTTTCGACATAAAAACGATGCGTGGTATTATCAATTGCGGTCTCTTCAGGGATTGTTCCGGTTCATTGGGTCAGACAGGAGTATCGAAATGTGAACAGAGAACGCTAATCAATGTGAGAAGGTATCAACTTGTAAGTGCAACCCGGGAAATGCAACTTCTGCTTTTCGCATTAGAAATTATACATTTTCTTTATCACTAAAACAAAGTTGGTTCCCAAGCATCGTTTGCTCACGAATGTGGTCTGCATCGCAGGCTAAATTCTGGGACATCCTATATTTGTCGTATTGGCCAATGAGCACTCAAAATGAATGACAGCTTTACAGTTGTGCAGATGAAGACACGGCACAGGAGAATTTGCTATCTAATCCTGCCGTCAGCATGTGTGCCACCTGCGCTAACAGTAAGCCCGAAGACTCGACGGGATAAGCTGATTCACTGCCACCGCTAAGTGCTTACTCATACCTCTGTAGGTTTGGATTATGTCACAAAATGAGCGGTAATATGAAGATATCTGAGTGTCTTAAGTCTCAAGACTCAAACCGGCCTTGTGCATTCTTACTTGATTGGCCTATAACTGTTTGTCTAAAATCAATAAATAAGTCAGAATCATAAGGGTACCTTTCAGAGGTCTAGGCGCTTGACTGATAGTTATCTGTAACGTGTTGTGGGTGTCAAACTCTCAATTCAGAGCTTGGTCTTACTTTGACGTCAATTAATTAAAGTGAAACAGGAGTATGCCCACATGATTTCTTTAGCATCTTTTGTTTTACTCCGATATCACTCTTGATGCACAGTAGAGTGACTAATGTGCCGTGCACTTGTGCTAGTGTGGGCACTTTCAAAGGGCATGCTTGCATTTTTTTTCAGCCGTAAAGGTGGAAGTCGTCCTCCCAAGATAACGCTTTCCCTCTCAAACCGGTCTACAGCAACCGGAAATTTCGAAGATTGCTGCGTCCATTTGATCAAATTCTAGTATTGTCCATTCTCAAAATGTCTTCAATAGAAATTTCAGGGAAGACTGACTGATATAACATGAAATAGTCGACAGGTTTGCTCGCCGCATTCTGTGTGCTGAAAGCTGCGGACTCAGTCCAGTAGTATTACCTTTCATCATTAAATGTAAAGAAGCTGTGCAGCATGAGGTAGCCAGGATCTGCCTCGGTTCAACTAGATATACTCCACGTGTCTTACTTCTTGAAGAGCTTAGCTGGCAAACTTTGTCAAATCGGAGGAAATACTTCAAACTTATTCTTTTCTTTAAAATGTTTAATAGGTTTGCTCGACAATATTTACATGATCTCGTTCCCCGAGATGTTGCATTCACCACTGGGCGTCTACAGAGAAATTCCGCTGAATTGCACAAAATTAAGTTAACCGCCAAACGCTTCGGTGAATCGTTTCTGCCTTCTGCTATTAGTTTATGGGATAAGCTCCCGGTTGTCGCTCGCGACACTGATTCCGTGCTGCATTTCAAATTAATCTAAATCAAATTTACTGGTCTTATATGTTGACAAAAAGCCCCCATACTTCAAATATGGTTGTCGTTTCCTAAACATATGCCATACGCAGATGCGTCTTAACTTCTCCGTTTTAAATGCTCATCCAGGTCATGTCAATATCCTTCCAGCCTCAATGTGTGCATGCTCTCATCCTTTTGAAGATACGAAACATTACCTTTTGTTCTGCCCCAAGTTCATTGTGTGAAGGGTCCGTCAACTGAGCAGCCTGTGTCACTTACTTGCCCCAGGCGTAAACACTAATAGTTCAATGTTCAAGTGATACTTTATTATATATTCGCTTGACAGGTGGTGACGATTTGTTAGACACCGGTAATGAACACATCTTTGAGGCTGTTTAGACATTCATAGCAGAATCTAGACATTCTGTCCTCAAATTTGGTGTGCGATCTAACTACATATAAGTTTTCATTATTTGGCATCAGTTGTATTACCTCTGTACAAGCTGTGAAATTAGTCTTCTGCTTCGCTCTGTGTGTATTGTATATACTATTGTGTGTCCTTATGTGCACTGGAGAGCCTCCAGATTTAATAGTTGTTGTAACTATTAGGCAATCCAGAGGAAATATGTTAAAAAAACAACTCTTTCAATGGCAACTGGGACTTAAGTCGAACTACTTAAAACGAACTACCCTGAATTATAAAAAGGGTCCTAGATTCATGTTCCCGATAAAAAGACCTTTCATTTAAGACCCAGCATGCCTGCAGTTACATGGCATATAATTTACCAGGTCAACAGCTTTCCTCTGCGAGCTTTCGGTGGATGGCGCCCAAAGTGCGCCGAGGGTAGCTGATCACTCAGGCCAAAATGTGGCCCTGAAAGAGTCCGGTCGGTTTCCAGTGTGAAGGAAGAAATAAAACGTACGTGTGTGAGTTAGCGGTGTGCAGCGGTGATCGAAACATATTGGCTTCCTAAAACCCGATCTGTCATGAACTCGATTCACATGGGTCATCTCTAAATTTGTTGGCTCACTTGATTTTTCCGATATGATATCGATGTTGACGTTTTGCTACGTTTTCGACATTACATTATCTGCTCCAAGATTGTTTTTAAAATGTAAGAAAGAGTTGTTGCTGATCTCAGAACTGATTTCATTTCACAGAGCTATGAAATAAAAGAAGAAAACAAGGACAGCCAAACAAGAAGATTTGCTTCACAGCAAATCTGTCTGGGTGCCCTCAATATGAGAACAGTTTGAAATGCTGCACTTTGCCATTCATTGTTTAACATAATCTAAATTTTGTGTATTAGCCTAATTTGCATGAATTAAAATGCTAAAGCTTTGGTTCTTGGTCATTGGATGTGGCCATGTCACAAACTTATAAATCGAAGTTTGCATGACACCACTGTCTATAAAAGTTTTAAAGGCATTCAAGATATTAATTTTGCGTATTTGCCTAATTTGCATAAATTAAAAGCCTACAACTTTGGTTCATGATTCATTAGATGCGGCTATGTAAAATACCTTCAAATTGAAGTTGGAATTTGGCACTTCCATGCATAATAGTTTTGAAGGTATTCATGATTTAAATTTTGTGCATTTATCTTATTTGCGTAAATTAAAATTGTACAACTTTGGTTCATGGTTCACTTTATGCAACTCTGTCACAAACCTAAAGATTGAAGTTGGAATCAGACCTCTATCTATTATAGTTTTGTAGTTATTCAAGATTTATATTTTGTATATTCAACTAATTTGCAGAAATTAAAATTTCACAAATATGGATCAAGGTTCATTGGATGCGGCTGTGTCATATACCCATAAATTGGAATAGCACCTCTATATATAATAGATTTGAAGCAATTCAGGAGTTAAATTTTGCATATTCACCTAACTTGCATACATTAAAATCCTACAACTTTGGTTCATGGTTCATTGGATGCGGCTTTGCCACAAACCTATGAATTGAAGTTAGAGTGGCATCTCTATGTCTAATAGTTTTGGAGATATTCAACTTTTAAATTTTCCAATGCTCTCAATGAGCATAATTTAAAATCATTACAACTTTCATTTACTGTCCATTATATTTGGTAGGTATCACAAACGTATACATGCACATTGAAATTTTGTATGTATCTGCAATAGTTTGGAAGATATAGAGCTTTTTAATTGCCCTAATTTGCATAATTTTAAACATCATGAATATTCCAAACGATATGCACAATTTCACTGATAGCGAGTCACCATGGCAAGTTTGGTGGTTTTCGGAAGAATAATGTCCGATAAAACGCTGGACAATTTGGTCGATCGATCGATCGATCGATCGATCGATCGAGAGAGAGAGAGAGAGAGAGAGAGAGAGAGAGAGAGAGAGAGAGAGAGAGAGAGAGAGAGAGAGCGAGAGAGAGAGAGAGAGAGAGAGAGAAGGAGAGAGAGAGAGAGAGAGAGAGAGAAGGAGAGAGAGAGAGAGAGAGAGAGAGAGAGAGAGAGAGAGAGAGAGAGAGAGAGAGAGAGAGAGAGAGAGAGAATGAAAAACCCTGCACCAGCATGGTGGGGGAGGTGAATTCATCATGTCTTCACTAAGCTCTTGAATGTGGGGCCCTTGAAAAAATGTAATTCATAAGTACAAGTTCATCATAATACGAAAATAAACAATTTGGGATAATTTGACGTCGTAGATGTTGGGGTGAACATACATGTGCTTGTTAAAATTGGACAAGCTTAAGCCTTACCGAAATATCTAAGAGGTCAAATTGTCTGCCTGCAGGGAAACAAATAACTCTTACAAAGAATGGTCATTGATTTTAAAACTAAGAGTCGTGATTCATGCTACGCTTGGAAGGCTTTGGTTGTTGAAAGTCTGTCGGTAATTTGATTAAAGTTCATATATTATCGATATGTACATATAAGTAAAATTCCCTAACGTTTGTGCATTTTCAGTTTGTGTTCATTTTATCAAAGTGCTGTAACACTGGGACCATCACACAAACTCTTCGGTAATGGTAATTGATTCCCGCCTAATTTGTATTCTCATGACTGTGAAACACCGCAAGGACGTTTTGAAATTATGTATCATTTTCATGTCCAATTGTTGTGGAGGAATGTGTAGATGATAGAAAACCTAATGTAATGTGGTTCTAGTCTAAGAAGTCAAAAGTCACGAATACAATTTATGCCAGGCGTATCTGTTATCATTTGGAGGTAGACATGTGTTTGCCATGCACGAAATTTTGGCCAGGTGCCACAGGTATTTGTCAAACGTTCTATCCCGTCTGGTGATATGGTATGCCTTCTTTGTCCTATATCATGCGTGCCATCTTGTCTGATGACACGGTATGCCGTCCGCTCGTATTACAGGTGTTCCTTCTTGTCTCGTGACATACCAGTATGCCGCCCGGTCGTATTACATGTGTTCCTTCCTGTCTGGTGACATGGTATGCCGCCCGGTCGTATTACATATGTTCCTTCCTGTCTGGTGACATGGTATGCCGTCTGGTCGTATGTCAGGTGTGCCATGCTGTCACATATCAGATGTGCGATCATGTCTAGTGACGTGGCATGTCATCATCTTCTGTTATTTCGGGTATCTCATTTTGACTGATGGCATATTATGTCATCCCAACCTGTTACAGATGTGTCACCATGTCTGGGGACATGTTTGTCATCCTGTTTTGTTAGAGATGTGCCTTGCTGTGTGTGGTTTTTTTTTGTTTTTGTTTGTTTGTTTGGAAGCATATTGGTTATTTTTTCGTCAGGCTGAACTAACCCCGTGTTTTATTCGTGGATTTCATCTCTAGCACCCGGTAGATATCGTGATCAATCATGTTGAGTCTGTTTTCACGATATGGAAATCAACATTTTTAAAGTACTTATATGAGTGGAAGAGGGGGGGGGGTCTGAAAAGTACTACTCTGTGTACTAGTTTGAAAATGTTGATAATTTTGTCTGACCCCTTACACTTATCCGTTAGCTCGGTGAACTGAGGTTTCAAGGTTGTTTGTCTCATATTTTTATTATGTCCTATCAGTTCTCAAATGAAAAGTGCAAAAAAGTCAAGCATTTGACGCTGGAGTTATTGTTAAAGAGGCGGTTGATGACCATTGTAAGGCCTTTCATTTTTTTATTCCTTGTTTTACGGATTTTTGGCTGGTTTTGTGGTGAGGTGGTCGGAAAAAAATAGAAATAAACCTAGTCAACTCATTTTTTGTTTTTATTTTTTTTTTTCAAGCAAAAGTCGGAGGAAAGAACAAGAATAAAAATTGAAAAACTTGCAAAGTCTGGCAAAAAATATTTCTGGGAGTGTTAAACTTTGGAATTTTTAGGAAATCATTTCAAATATTAACTGACACATTTTGCAGAAGTCAACCTTGAAATTGGTATGTTTATGTGTATTTTTAACCAGATGAGCATGTTGGCAGATGCATTTTTAAATATGTTAATATCTACATAGACAAATTTTCAGTTCTTCTGATTGCATGAGGATGTGGCGACAAGAAAATTCTCTGGAAAGAATTAATACTGGCATTGAAAAGTCTTTTATGTTAGTTCCATTCTCTTGTTCGTTCTCCTTGGCAGTGACAGACTTAACTCTTTAAGAGCCACATTAATTTTTTGTTGACATTCATTGTCTGTGCCAAATTAGTTTTCTGTCGACGCTTTTATTTTACATGTTTGGCATTCCTGGGAAACATGATGCCTAAAGAAAGAGCGTGCAACTTGGGCTTATGTGGTTGACAACATGTAGCGGTATTTTCAAGCTGATGTCTGTTAACCTGGGGGCTAATCTACCTTGCACGATGGGGGTTTTTTTGGTGGGGGTTTTTTTTTTTTTTTTTTGGTTTTTCTTTTTTTTTTTTTTTTTTTTGGTTTTTGTTTTTGTTTTTCTTTTTTTTTTTTTGTTTTTTTGTTTTTTTGTTTTTGTTTTGTTTTGTTAAAGCACTTTCACGGTGGAAAATTGCCGAAACAAAGTAAAACCAGCGGCAAAATTGTTCTCGCTTCTGCTCTCCGTAGGACTGGATCACTTTCGGTAAACACCGCATGTTTGGTATCATTGGAAAGTTCAGGACAACGTCTACATCAGTAAAATGCTTTCATATTGGCCAAATGTGACTGCAATGCGGTTAATTTATGCCAAACATGGCTGTCTCAAACGGCAGAAATGTTATTCAAACGATCGTTTCTATTGGCTGATGGTGATGTAGTCAGATCTTCATATGACCTATTTGAATAATTAATGATGAAGATTAGTCACGTGGACCAATAGAAGCATGGAGATCTCCCAAACCACCATTTACTCCATCTGAGGGATATTCATCACATTTGGTACTGGCTGAAGCACCGCCCCGTGCCCGGACTCCATTTGCACATCAGAAGCATTGATTCTTCCAAACGTTTTAGTGTTTGCCTTAAATAAAACTTACCGTTAATTGCAAATAACTTTAAGCAAAATAACAAGATTTGATTCTGTGGAAATCTATCACATGTGGTAACAGTCATATATTGCAGTTTTGTTGTATGTTTGCCTATCTGGAGACGAATTTTGACCATACAGACATGGGAGGTCGACGGAAAAATTAAAAGGGCCGTTTTGCTCATCGGCGAATTGAGTAATAATAATAATAATAATAATAATAATAATAATAATAATAATAATAACAACAACAACAACAACAACAACAACAACAACAACAATAACAATAATAATAATAATAATAATAATAATAATAATAATAATAACAATGATAATAATGTCGGGGTAGGGGTCAAAATCTAGGGCGGATCCGTAAACCAAGGAATAAAATAGATGGCCTAATGTAAATACTGCCGAGAATACAGCTGCATGGTAGAGCCAAGTGAAAAATGTTGCCCACAATCAAGGCCACAAGGCTTTACAACACCAACCCACCACTTTAAAAAATAAGCTGAAAGAAGGTTTACTCCAGAAAATTACGCTTTAGAGAAAAACAGCTTCATGAAATCTTTCAAACAATCATAGAATTTCACTGCGAAGTTTCCTCACAATTTCGCACAAGCGTTTCTTGCTGTAACTGGCGAGTGGTGTTTGATCCAAATGGTGGAGGGAACAGCAAAAATTCTCTAAAAATTTAGGGTATTTCATTTCTGCCGGATATACTCACAAATTCTAATGCCTGGATACTCTGTCTTAACTGCTGAATTAGCAAAACATTGGAAAATACGCAATATCATCATTTTCAGAATAAACTGTGTGAGTATATTGCAGTCAACGCATAGAAGATCGTGCATCAAAGAAGAAAAATGCGGAAGGTGTGACCATATCTTACTGCGTTAATTCGTCCAAGGTGTGAGCCGAATACTTGCTATGGTATTTGTATTGTTTTCAAATGTGTGGACATTAGCTAATTTATAACGTTTCTTGGTAAACGATAATATATCAATGCCGGAAATTCGGATGCTCGGGTAAAAAATATCAATACGCCAGATCACTCCATAATAAACATCCCATTAAATTCTCTGCAATCTTGGAATCAATTATTTCGTTCAGTCGATGCAGTAGGTTGGCCCAAATTGCCTGAAATTATGGATATAAGAGAGAGTTATTACCCACGCGTAGACATCTCCGACACTGTTTTCTACCAGGTTCTACAAGTCACAAGAAACTACACGACACATTTATATTAGCTGCGGGGCTGCTGTAGCCCGTATAGTCCAACAATGAAGTGGGCTACCCATATGTGCGAGCAAATTACTTCATTGAACAAGCCAAAATGTGTTTTTGTTGCAAATATAGCAACTTGGATTTTTTCAGAAATGTAATTGCTGTATGCTATTCTCTATACAGCCACTAAAGTTGAAATCACCTTCATATTTTAAATAAATGTTCTTTATTCATCATTGAAGATATCTATCGCCTTTGCCTGACGGGAAATTAATATGCAAGTTTCGTACTGTTGCTCATGTTTGAAGCAGGACGGTCGCTCGCCTTCGACCTGAATGTTGGCATGCATGAAATAAAAGGTGGAAATTTTCAGTCGACATCTGAATAAGCCCAGTTCTTATCTTAGGGCAGCTGGCCACAGGCAGGATGTGACCTTTCACCATTCATTCAATAAATTTTCCAAGGTAAGCAGTATTTAACTTTCCCTCTTTAGTAAATTGTGGATTTTAACAAAAAGAATCCTTCAGAATCTTCAACACACTAATAACAAATACAAGAGAGACTTCTACCAAGGTAGAATATTACCCAAAACATGTTTCTGGGTGGTTTTTAGTTCAACCACTGTTATTTTCCATGGTAAGTCATCAGAATTACACGACCTGTGGCCTAAGTAGGAGTCAAACCGTGGCTGAGCATGTTCAGCTGAGATGGTAATGTGGCTTATTGAGCTCACGGCTGCAAGACAAAAAGTAAAGCCCATCTTTGATAGAAATCTATAGTACTTTTAGTATTTCCTTGTACCATTGGGATATGTGATCAATATGCCGCTCCCTCTGACAATCTTCAAAGCAAGGCCCCGAGCTGTAGGTGCTGGACCTATCTTGCTATTTGGCAGATGAGACTTTTCACTCGTTAGCGGGGTGATGGCCGACGGTTTACCATTGTGCTCTGGGTAGGAGCTATGGCGCCCAGTGTACACAAGGAAATACTGTCGACATGGTCATATCAGGTAATTTGGATAGTTTAGTGACTTGGGTGCAGATGGGAAAACAAAGGATAAAACGAGTCAATAGATTCAGTGTGCATGCGTGGTCGGTCGGTCGTTCAGTGCAAATCACTTTCATAATTCCCTCACTAAGGAAAGATCGATCAATTTAACATATGTTACCATTTTGATGCCAACAAGTTGGTTTGTAAACAGCAAAAACCTTTCAACTGCTGCTTTTTACTACATTTTTCCAAACATTAAGACATTCCACATGAAATATCCTACAAATTTGGACCATTTGCGGTCCGATCAATTGAGTCTAATAATGCTACTCACGTCACTGCATTGTGTGTATTTATGCACACATAGGTAGCAGATGTCAAAAGGATTCCTTCTTCCTTTTATATCAAAAAGTATCAAGCGTTATTAATCCAAAGTACGTTTCCTTTACCCAGATGAATTTGAACTGCCAGCATCTTCACTGAACAAGAGTCCAGCAGAGACGGTCTTAAACCGGCGAATAACACATGATTCTGACATGGTACATGTTCAGCTGTTACGGGACACTTCCTCTGTCAATGCAAAAAGGAGAAGAGCATATTCATCTGACGATATTAAAGATTATGAGATATATATATGAGAGGCGAAGGATGGAACAGACGAATTACACTGTTAAAAAAATCCAAGAACATTTACAAGATCAGTGTGGAAGTCAATGAACATTACAAGGATAGCCAAAGCTCGTTTTTGGTAAATATTCGGGGTTAGTTCCTTCGAATATCCGTAATTTGTAAACGTAAAAATTCTAGCATGATGAATTTATATGCATAAGATGTCGTGTATGATTACACATGTGGTGACAAAAGCATTGCTTGGCACCAGCTGTTACTGTGCTGGGAAAAGATCTACGCATAAAAATAGTCACTCAACAATTATGCTTGTAATAATATATATATAACTTAAGCTAATCTGTCTCTATGCGAACAAATTTGAAAAATGAGTGTGATAAAATCAACACGCAGGGTTTTTTTTCTTTTTTGTTTTTTGAAATGCCATTCTTATTTTTAAGTTGCTATGCCTAGGGTACACTGGTAGTTAAATAACTGAATATATCTGCTGCTGCCATTGTTTCATAAATCATTAGCAACTGCACAAAATAATGGTAAGCTCTGAATCAATTATTCCGATTATAGTTTTAGTTATTTACATTTTGGGAGGGTAGTTCAAGCATCTCGACTTATTTTTAATACATGTACAAGGTAACGTCTGGGCATATTTATCGGGTGCAGCTTTAATGGTGTGTTGAAATAACAAATTTATGTTTGAAATAAATAAGTGAATACATAGAGAAAATTAAGGGGCATGTAGACATTTAAAAACACCATTTGCAATATATCATGCATACGGATCAATGAGCTCAATTGGTCACAGTAATTGCAGTGATAAAACTCACGTTTATTCCCTCTTTGCAATTTCTTCAAAACCGTTAAACCGTTAGCGTCCAGATATTACTGAGGGAAACGGTCGAGTCATGCATCAGGAAGAGTGTGGCTTTCCATACATTATTGACAAGAGGCTTATATAGATCTCCCAGTACAATAGGAAATTGTGACAACGTAAAAGACTGGAGATACTTATTCCCTATATGTGTCTCATCTGTGTACATATAGTTGACGGAACAGCCAGTATCTGTTATATATATGTTCTTTGTCTTCATGGCTTGCTGCCAATGAACATGTCCATTTATACAAAAAAAATGTTATTTTATTGGATCCACCTACATTTCTTGCTTTTCGAAAATAAGCTGCATTTCTTTATCATGCACACCTGTCTGGAAAATAGCATATTTTTTGCAACATACTGGTTTTAAACAGAAAAAGATTTAAATTGATATGTTTTGTGTTTGGACCACCCGTGGCGACTTTTTGAAAAAGAAACAAAAATCGATTGTAAAATGCCTCGCGTTATGCTTCTCAAAATTGGCCATGCTTTCATGATTGGCTTTAGGTGTTTGGTACCTATTCAGTTATGGCCTTTATGCATGTTTGCCGGCAACATTATTTTGCATGGCTTCAGATGGATGTTCTTCCGCATGGTTTTTATGTATCTGTTCTGGTGACATTGAGTTTAATTGGATATCCTACTGCATGGTTCTTGTGTATGTCTACCAGCCTCGTTATTGCACATGGCTTTCAGCTGGATATTCTGCTGCATGGCTCTTATTTATGTCCACATGTCACACAAATGTACACAGCTTTAGATGGATCTTCTTATGTATTACATCATGCATACAGCTACATGTGCAAAATGCTTTCATATATGCCGTCTTTGGCTTTTTTTGGCGGGGTGGTGCTTGATGTTAGGTATTTTAGGTCTTGTGGCGTTCAAATTTATTGATGTGTATCTGACAGTCTTGGAGTGAATTTTCAGTTGTGGCAATTGTGGACATCTCTGATTTAGGCCCATGTTCTTTTTAATCATATTGGTATATATTCTTATATGCAGGCTTTTATGCCCCGATTGCAGATAATATTAATTCACCCAATTTTAGATGTATCTAGATTCCACCTTAACACCATCACCCCTGCTTATCTGCTAAGTCATTGTGTGCTTACAGACTTCCAGTTGGCCATATGTATGTATCTCAGTTGTCAAAACAAATCGTATCTTTACGCATTGGTTCACGAAGAGATTTAATATGAAGCAGTACTAGTCCTCTTACGGCTTCTTAGAAGATTTAGAAAACTAAGACGTATGGATACAAATATGTGTGTCAGTGTTCCGAAATAGTATAATGTAAAAGAAAAAAGTGAAGCTCACAAACACCATGTACATACATATACTCCGGTAGCTCTCTACCTAATTTAGACGCTCAGAAGGAACTAATTTTGTGACGTCATTCCTTGTCGATTCTCAACCTAGAATGATATTTGAGGTTTCAGAGGGTCGCTTTTGAGAAATGACCGGCTTCTCATGTGAGACTTCCCACTCAGTGTGTCTTCACCTATATTTTTCAAATGCTGTCTGTCCTATTTTTGTAAGCAGTCAACAGGTGCAAGATTACATTTTTAACAAACTAAAGGATTTTAGATATATCACACTACATGTTCACTTACAGGCACGTTCAATTACATCTTTTGTCTGTCAACCCCTTTCCAAACATTATTGCATAAGTTGGTATTATTTAGTCTTTACATTGCTCTATTGATTTAACATGGTTTTGCAACTTTTCAAGTGGCAGAATCATGATGGCTTCATTAAAATATGTGTCTGTTGGTTGTATGGTTCACCATACACTATGTACTTAACAGTTCGTCTGACCTCAACCATAAATTAAATCATTGATACATTTTAGTCGTATGGGGCATTTGCCGTTATTTTAAGCCAGGCGACTGCGTCATTTTGCTTCGCACAGAGCAATATGCTGACTTCCTTTATTACCATAAACGATAAATTCAATACTCTTGTAACCAAATACCAAAATAATCGTATTGTTTCTGACCATAGCCGATACGTTCAATAGCTATATGTAGCCAAAAAAACAGAAGTTTGACATTGTTTGTGAATACAAACTAGACTTTGACCTTGTTGTCAGCAAAAGAAAAAAGTCTAGGCTGTGGTATTGTCTTTTGCCAAAAGCCCGAACTTTTTATATGTTTGTTGTCAGACTAGAAAAGTACCACAGAGGTAGCTATCCAATGACCTTATTCGTAACAGTAGGCTAGATCTTTTAGTTTCTAATTATTATTATGATGATTAGAACTATGACTATGTAACGATGAACTGCTCTCGTCTGCTCTAATCATGCACCATGCAGAATAATGAAATATTTTGTACAGATAGACCAGACTGTTGATCTTGTCTGTAGCATTGGTGTAGATCCTTACCTGTGTGTAGCCAAGGGCTGGGCTATTGTCTTCTTTGTAATCAAAGACTCAATTAGCTTATTGTGTATAACATCAGAGATCTGCATACAAATGTATACACGTCTCTGGTAGCGTGAAACCAACACATGATTCTTGTGTGTAACCATAGATTTTCGGCTAAAGCATATCAATGTTGCTTTCTGCCCACACAAGGAGCTGAAAAACTACCCAACACGTTATGCTGAGTAAGCTAAACCGTAGGTTAAACTGTGACCTTTTTCACTGCAAAGACACCATGCAGTAGTAGCCAGAAAGTGTAAAGCGATGAACTGACGACGTGCGTTATGTCATGACATATATTTTTCAGCAGTTCATTATATATAATACCCCTGGAATCCCCTTATTTCTGTAACAGATGCAGCCAGTGTCAGTGGACCTTTGATCTGACTGATAACTTGGGATCTCTCCAAACTGGCAGTTAGTCACGCTGATGAAAACTGGTGTGTTACGACGTGCCCCAAAGCCTTGTACTCGATGTTTTAATTTTATTTATATGTTACTCATGTCTTCATAATGTCGGTGTGCTACCTGTACATAAAACATCATTTTACGCATCATAACGTAGCATGAACAAATGATGTAAATGTTGCCGGTTATTGATGCGGACCTGATTAACAGTAAGCAGTTCTAACTGGTCGTTAGCGACCCAACTATGCATTACGCTGTGCGTGCTTGTCTCCATTCTGGGATATTGCTGAGGAACATCGTGCTAACTGCTGAGAGGACAAAGCGATTCTACCATAAGTCAGCTTTCACTGCAGCCCATTTTATGCTCATATGATTCACAACATTTGCACACATAGCACTTAGCAGTTCAATTTTAGGTATAGTGAATTAATTCCATTTCACTGTGATGTTGTTTTTCCTTATGTTGCTGACCTTCAAAACCGTGAAATAAAGAAAACACTAAAGAATTTTTTTTAACGTGGCACTACTAGGAAGTCTTAGTGAAAGGTCCAAAATGCAAAAACCGTGTAAATTGATACACTTATATATATATATATATATATATATATATATATATATATATATATATATATATTGCATGTATATATATATATATATATATATATATATATATATATATATATATATATATATATATATATATATATATATATTGCATGTATACAGTATGTTCCTCCTGAGAAAAGATATACGAAATTGAAGAACAACTTTCTACCACGAACTTTTCATTCCAAAAAGTTCGCTTGGCCCGTTTCATTTCTCAGGTGACGATATGTCGACTGAACGACTGAACATATTAAGGTATCTGAAATTTCCATGATCAACAGTTTCATTGGCACAACTTGGCGTCCAGATCTTGAACATGAAAGCTGTTGATTGAGATTACAGATGACAGGGTCAGGGTTAATAATGGTTATACTGTTTGTTGGTGTCATGTTGGTAAACGATGAGCTGGTGGTTTATTAATGTCGCACACGCTAACGATGAACAAGTTGTTTGTCAGTGTTGACTTTCTTTAATTTTGGACATGCAGTCACCCATCAATCAAAAGCTGCAGATACAGAGCCGCAGAAATAATTAAGCCTTAATTGAATCACCATGTCACACGTTCATTTTGAATGATGCAATCCTTCACAGTCGTAGTGGCTCAGTCACCAACCAGCCTGAGTTCACATGTGTTAACTCATGTCCATGTGCATCTAGGAAAGTTGTTGATTCGAGGCTTATCTGCTTTATGTCTGTGTGTTTGCTCTTTTTGTGTGTGTTTGAAAATGAGGGCGCATTCTTATAATATGCCCTGATTACGATTTCAATAATATACCGATACAAGTACCAAGATATTGCCTGAGTTTCACAGCTTTTAACAGCACAAAAACATGTGATTATGGGTTAAAATTCAGCCCTTTCTCAAGCAATGAATATTAGCGTAATGGCTAATACCTCCCGTCAGAGCTTTGAATAGATTACTCGTTTGATCTTTTTTCTTTCTTGTTACAGATTGCCCTGTTCAACCAGACAACGGACTGAGGTATGTAAATGCATTTGTTCTCAAGCCACGTGATTATGGAGACCCGGCTCAGTCAGTTGCTTGTTTTCTATCAGACATTTTTTAGCACGTGTGTGCATTTTAATGTTCTTTCCAGCCAAGATAGTGAAAATTGCAGACTGTAAAAACAAAGATCTGGATGGCAGACAGTAACGCCTGTTTGACGATGGGTTATCTTAGCTCATTCCATACCACTCCCTGATATTTACGTATATTTACCTAGATTTAAGACAACAATTGCATACTTCAATTCTTCATGAAAAGAGCTTTCATTCAAGTACCAACATGCCTATAGTCCTGAGTCAGTGGTTCTGGCACTGACCAAGGCCTTGGACCATAGTATAGAATGAGTTAAGACAAAGACCCAGCAGCAGGCATTTGCCGAAGTAATGATACTTTCTTTCTTGTCTAAAGCATTATTATAGAATATAATCTTGAGTTCAGCGACTTCTCTTTCTTGTATTTTATACCATTCCCATACCGTTTGTTAATTTTAGATATCGCCAGATTAGCGTAGTAGAAAATATGGTTAAAACATCACGTTTGGATTTCTAAAAGTGCTATGAAAATTATGTAATATAATAAATTTTTATAAGCACAGAGTAAAAATCGGAATCCAGTAAATTTTGACAAGCAACGATATCTCGATATGTAAAGGACTTGAATTGGTTAAAAAATGGACTGAAATACAATATCCAACCGGAAAATGTGTAATTAGGGCCGGAGGCACTTCCTTGTATGGTCATACTGACGGCTAGGAACAGTGTTTGCGTATTTAGTACACATGTAGAATATTTTTAAGATCCTTGAAGGTTTTGAGCTTGATATTTCACATAGTCAATGGTCAAACGAGTGACCTATTTTCAGTTCTCTCACTTAAATTTCATGTGACAAAACTGCCCTTAAAAACAGAACTAGGGAGGAATGTAATTTGTATATTATAAAACAGCAAATTCTTATAATGTATTATCGTCTCAAAGACTTGTTTTTTCCAGAACAGAAGCTTAGTTTAAAAAATAAACACTCTTTTTCAATGAGCGGCACATTCTTTATCCATCTAAGCAGACGTAGTCTGATATTCTTTTTTTACTCTCCGGGTCCTTGGTGTGGATGATTGTATTTATAGATTTGGAAATAAAATTCTGACAACCCGTCCCCTAAAGTGATGCACCAATACGGGACATTCAAATTAGCCACCGTGCTCCTTTCAGTCGTGCCATTAAACAATGAAATACTTGTGTGTTTGGCCAGATACCTGTGTCAAACATGGGAAAAAGTGTTGCGTTTGCCAAAATAGCAACAAAAACAAAATTAGCTGTGTAAACTGTCGTAGCCATGATCTTCAAGCACACATGGAGTTTGCTATAAGAAGGAGTCGTCATATATTTTGGGAATATTCTTTATTCGCACAAATTTTGCTGACACCTTTGGCTTTTCATCAGTATGCCCGTATCATGCCGGTGATAATCACCGTTGCCTCGCGACAGGATCAGATATTTTGACGGGAAAGTAACATGCAAGTCCCGTATTCGGAGGTTGATGGTTATTACCTTGATCAGAGGTAATAACTACGCCCTAAATTATCGCTTATAGTAACCATGGACTCCAAGGAAAATAAATCAGTCCCTGAGTAAAACGAGCAAAGCTAAACACTCTCCATGAAACTTGAAACTTTATTGCTGCATCAAACATACAGACCTGATATTATGCAATATATACAACCATCCACACATATACACACAAGTTACATTAACATCACATTTTGACAAAATCAAACGTATACACGGTAATGCAAAATACATAATTACTGGCAAGAATAATAAGAAGTATATACATAAAAACCCCTGACTGGAAAGAAGGAAAAAAAACTGTTCGTGATGCGTCATTGATGTTGTTGGTAGTTTATGTTCAAAAATTAGAAGGGTCCCCTCTGCTCCATGATAGCTGCAAAGAAAATTTCAATATATTTTATTTTTTCTATATCGTCTAACTTCATCAAAAAGGTAAATTTATCATTATTGTCTAGTGATGAAAATAAAGGGAAAATATCGGCCATTTCCAAGAATAGTTTTTTTCTCTCCTTTTGTATCAAGGGCAGGGCAGATAGTGTCACGTCGACAGTACATGGGCCTAGGTCTGTTCAGCAGGCAATATGGTTTGAATTATCCAGTCAGTCCGTCCTTCTGGCCGTCTGTTCACAATTCACATTTTCTTCTTCCTGTCCAAAACCGTCAGCCAGATTCTCCTCAAATGTGGTGGGGATGTACCTGAACTGTGTCTCTACCAATATTGTTCAAATGGTAACGCTCCATTTATTGTTATTTTTTAAATGAATATTAGAGGCAATATTAAAAAAAACAAACAAACAAAACAAAAACAAAACAAAAACAAAACAAAACAAAACAAAACAAAAAAACACTTTGCCAATTGCTTCGAAATCAATAGGAATACCTCTTGGTATCCTGGGATCAGGGTGGGGCTTATCACGGGTTGAGTCTCAAGGGAAGTTGAGGACCGGGTGTTAACACAGCCCTCTTTTTCTTTCTTTTCTGTGCTAGTGGTGGTATGAAGTAAACCTAAATGAAACAACTGAAGCTAAGAATTTTGTACTTTGCAAAAAAAAGAGAGGTGCACAAAAGATTCCCCGTGGTGTCTGCTGTGCGACGCACTGTGCGAAGGGAACATCGACATCAGCAATACATTTGAAAGGCATTTTGATTAAAAATTCATGCTGACACGAATGGAGCGTGTCACCTGCAGGTAGCTTCTCCTTGGTATCCATCTGCTGTCGATGTGGACACCTGGTGGGGGGGGGGGGGAGGGGAGGACAAAATTTTCCTCATTTATGGGGCAAAAGTGTCATGTGACACAGGAAGCAGGTGCTGCCACTGAGCAGAAAAGTGTATCTGGCACGCCTTACTGACCACGAAACATCCTGGAAAGAACATTTTGGTTGCTATAATGTATCATTCCGCGTGTTAGTAAATATTTTCACAAAGATTTCGGTGCTCAGCATATTGCTAAATTCTGATGATCCCGAGAGCTTTCTGAGAATCTTTCATGACAATCAATGGCAGCAACCTTACAACTATTTACCTACTGAATCAAGAACTGCAAGTTGCTGATTTTTTTTTAAATTCTTAATTTTTTTTTTTTTTTTAAATTTTTTTTTAGAAGCAGACCATGAGCACTGTGGTCGTTAAACGGAAGGTTTGGGAGGAATTTAGGTCTGCAGCCATTATGATACACATAGATCAGCAGGTGCTTGTAGGTACAAGTTTACAACAATACTATCAGGGACAATGGGCAGTGTATTCCACCTGCAAGCTCTTACATAATTATAAAAACAGCATGTAACGCTGTATGTTACAATAATTATGATCTTCCAAAATCATAAACATGTAGACGCTGTAAGTGATCATCCATGAATATTTATCTCCTTCCCGACGAAGGAGGCATGACGTACAACTAAGCCCGCTCCATGAAGGCTTGGCACTGGCCGGTTTAGTCAATGCCCGATGAAGAAGGTATGACGGCTGCCTGCTTCATCAGGCATGGACTAAACTTGCTTAGCCGTCATGGAGCGAGCTAAGTTGAACGTCCAATCCTCCCCAGAAGTAGTTCATGCCCTAATTAATTACCGTGTATATTGCAGAAATCAATTTAAAAATCAGTTCTATACGTATTATTATCATCATTATTACACGAAGTACCGGAGCACCTCGGGATATCGTTGTCCCCTGCGCAGACTGCCAGCATACCCATCACCCTGGCTACCTTATCGGTTTCTCCAAAAAAAAAAAAAAAAAAGAAAAGAAAAGAAAGAAAGAAAGAAAAAAAAAGAAAAATTAAATAAAATCAATTCTGATGTGTACCTTACGATGGACCAGAAGCTTAAGAAAATTTGCTAACTCAAACATTTTTTTAGATTTTTATGAATATTGAAAAATTGTATCTGACTAGCACGCAAGGGAAATAAGTTAGCACAATAGATCAGGAAGCTGCGGCTTCATCATTCTTTCTTTCTTTCTTTCTTTCTTTCTTTCTTTCTTTCTTTCTTTCTTTCTTTCTTTCTTTCTTTCTTTCTTTCTTTCTTTCTTTTTGGTGGGGTGGGGTGGGGGTGTCAGAAATGTACATTATGATGGATCGGAACTCGACTAGTATTTAAAACAACATCAGGTTCAGTATCTACGACTCATTTTTTAATTGTTATGACAGTTTTTATGCAAGGCTTCTCAACATTGGCTTAACGACCTGGCGCTGATACTTCTATGGATAATAATTTAGAAAGTGTTTGAGCTAGAACGTCAAACTGCACGCAAATAAATACTTATGTCGGTCGTGCTTACATGCATATGCATAATTTACATGCATGTACTTGATCTGCAGATCAAGGTCCCAGCCAGTAATTAGGTCAGTCGGTGTTATTTTGTGTCTTTCATATCACAGATATAACTCATCCCACACTGTGCTGGTAGGCCGAAGGCATTGGATAGGTGTTTTTGTTTTTTCATTGCCAAGCAAGCCATGCTCCAGCGGCCTATTAACCCCCCCCCCCCCCCATTGTTTTGATAATGGAGGAATTTCAACGTACAGTTCACGTAAAATAAAATTTCAGGTCAACATGACAGAAAGCCCATTACTATGGGATGTATTAAGAGAAAAAAATGCAGGCGACCGAGGGTCATCTGTGTATTGCACATTGTTGTTGTGTTTCTATCATCATCATCATCATCATCATCATCATCATCATCATCATCATCATCATCATCCTCATCATCATCATCATCATCATCATCATCATCATTTGAGGAGATGTTAGTGCGAGTAGTGCTGGTGGTGATTTTATTGCTACACTTACCATCGTTGATATTAATATCAATGTTATAAATAGTATAATTTCTGTTAGATGTATCGTGACAGTTGATTTTGATGTTGATGTTGCTGGCAGTGCTATTAATGTTTCATGTCATTGTGATTTTATCATGAGTAGCATTGTCATAAGTAATAATAGTATGATGTCATGATTAATATCATTATCCTGTTTGTTTGTTTGTTTGTTGTTATTATTATTGTCATTATTATTATATTCATCATCATTATCATTGGAGGCAATAAAGAATATATATATATATATATATATATATATATATATATATATATATATATATATATTTATTATTATTATTATTATTATTATTATTATTATTATTATTATTATTATTATTATTATTATTATTATTATTATTATTATTATTTTAAGTGTTTAGTGTCCATATTCCAGTGTATGGACCTGAGTGTATTAAAGAAATTAGATGTAATGTTCTAATGCAGTCTAACACATGTTCAATCATTTAACGAATAAAATTAATATAATTCGTTTTGATAATGAGTACTTCGGTGTATGTTCACAGCAGCTGTAGATACAGTTTTAGGGACCTTGGTAACTGGGTTGCTCAGGCCTATATTTATTTCAATTCGCCCAGGCTAAAACGGTTCCGAATTAGATTTGATTATTATTACTCATCGTTATCGCACCATGATCCTATGAACATACCGACGTAATTGTTTCGGGATACTCCCATAAGGACGAAGACATTGTCTCTATGGTGCTGGCCACCTCAAACAAGTGTGATATAATAACATAGTGACAAGTAAATTGAGGAAGAAAGGAACAATTTGTATCTTTTCATACTGAGCAGTGTAATACAAAGTAGCGTATAAATTTGAAGCAAGTTAACGGCAAAATTTACGAGATCGATCATGTAACTTTGTCAATGAAATATTCTCCTATTATACCACTCAGCCTCAACAGCTCCGAGGGATTTTGCCTTGGATATGTCTCTCTGCAATTGATATGTGCTCGCCAATTTTTAGTTATGAAAACAGGAATGGCAGGGTATTCAGGCAGACCCTCCCGCCTACACCCGTCTCATTCATGGCATCCTCCATCGCCGGCATCACTTGTCCACAAAGCAGCAATATTTGACAAGAAAAATATGATAATTCAAATTCTTTAATGGGTGAGCATACTGGAACTTATTTCGATACCGTAAAATTTATTTTTATATTCCCTGTGCGAACTAATAACAATAAAAAAGACTGGAAAGAAAAGAGAAAAATAGATGAAAAGCGCTCTAATTAAGCTTATCACTGAATCTTCTTCGTCTATCATCATCGTCACTGGAAACTAGCATGCAATGTAAATCAGTCCGATATAGAGTTTCACAACCTACTCATTGATGATAGTTTCATTCAAATGACATTAAAGAATTTCTTGTCAGCATTTAGTTTGTAATATTCCATGAAGGACACAACCCATTGTCCAAAGTTTTGGTGGCTTGCATATATGTGCATTCTCACAGTATATAAACACAATATGAAATAAACAGGTTACTTTTGTAACAAATGTGCAAATTTATTTCACCGATTAGGTATAAATACCAAAATAAATGTTCGTTCTGCACCATAGATGTCGATATACTGCTACCACCTCGGGGGAAGTAGTAATCGACATCTATATTCTGCACACAACACGTTCCAAGGTAATTCTAAATTGATAACGGAAAGTGATGGGGATTCCCAAACCAGGCCGGTTTACCAAAGTAATCATTCAGTTGATGGGCACATGAACCGAGTTTTCTTGTTCCTCCCTGACTGCAAGGCTGGAGATTGTGCAACAAATTATCAGCGATAACAAATGTATTCCACGTTCGGAGAAAACGTTTGTCCGTGTCAGGGTTAATATGTAACAGCGCTCTTCATTCATGGGGATAGCTACGGTTCATCTCAGCAAAACAGATCACACTTTAAGTGAACTGCATTTTCGAATTGCTTAATTTTGCTTTATCTTTCTTTTTCAGTATTGGAGTTTCTTCAAATGTATGCGAATCATCTGAGAAAACCAGCTGAAATGATTTGCCACCAGGCAATAGTTAGTTTCAGTGGGATTCTGGTACGAGGGTCCCCCCCCCCCCCCAAAAAAAAATGTGATGACCAGGTTTGTTGATATGCCGGTTTTGGGGTGGATGGGTGGTCTTCTTGGTCTTCAAAGGGGTAAGTAGGCTACCTGGAGGCCATGATCCGTATACGTGCACGTTTTTCCAGACAGCGGAAGATCAAACTTCTACTTTTTCACAGAAACATGTATTTCCAGTCATACAGTGCAGTCATACAGTGCAAATTACTCTCTCTCTCTCTCTCTCCTCTCTCTCTCTCTTCTCTCTCTCTCTCTCTCTCTCTCTCTCTCTCTCTCTCTCCTCTCTCTCTCTCTCTCCTCTCTCTCTCTCTCTCTCTCTCTCTCTCTCTCTCTCTCTCTCTCTCTCTCTCTCTCTCCTCTCTCTCTCTCTCTCTGTCTCTCTCTCTCTCTCTCTCTCTCTCCCCCCCCCCCCTGGGTAAATATTCAAGGCTGAGTGAGGGAAATGATGGGGCAAAACTCTCCACCAGGTGCACAATAGGGGGGGTCATTTCTGCGATGCCTGTATATCTATCACGACACAGTTAGTACCCACACCCACCGGGTTGATATTGGTTAAGGTTCCCCGTCCGTAGTAACACAGTCAGTAGCGCTTATGGACCTGAGAGAGAGAGAGAGAGAGAGAGAGAGAGAGAGAGAGAGAGAGACGAGAGAGAGAGAGAGAGAAGAGAGAGAGAGAAAGAAAGTTGTCAAATAGACTGAAGAATAATTCAACATAGGACGCCAAAATCAATTGTAAAATAATATCGATCAGTATGAACAGTAAGTCAATGTTGTGGATAGCAGTCGGACTTTCTGCATCAAAATCCACGGATTGATGCAAAACTTCTTTTAATGTGACAATGTTGCATTCTACTAGAATGTAATTTAAGGTTTGGCGTTAACGTTGATGATGATGATGATGATGATGATGATGATGATGATGATGATGATGATGATGATGATGATGATGATGATGATGATGATGATGATGATGATGGCGGCGGCGGCGGTGGTGGTGGTAGTGGTGACTAAGATTGATAAGCGCCTATACATGTATCTCGACAAGAGCTGAACATACCAGTCCTTCAAGTACCAGATCCAACAAAAAGTGATGCGTATACAAGCAGCCTGAAGAATGAAATAAATGAAAAAAAAGTTGCAAATCGAAAGTGTAGGAAGTTGCTGTATTCATGTTTGCAGTGTTATTGATAGTCTATGCCGTACTTGATGGGTCTCTCCGTCCCAGGAAAACTAATCTGAGGTGCAGAGCTACCGGGTGCATTCTATCGTAAAATAAATTGGTCTTGTCCCGGCAGTAGAAGAATGCATTTGATCAAGACTGGTTTTCTCTCTCATTTATACAGATCCTTGAAAGTTGGAAAACACGCCCTACTGATAATTGACATTGTTTTTTTACGGTCTTATAAGGCAAGTTTGCCAAAATAGTCAAGTCGTCTGTGACGCACAGAGATCGGAAGACGAGATATGATGAGAGTTGAGCAAAATTAGCCATGAAGACACTGTAACTATCGATTTGTGTCCCTAAAAGTGGGATCCTTATATACGTGTTGCTATGTTTAGCCTCGAACTCTGGCATCCAATTCTTGCAAGAATAGAATCTATCCAAGGTGGAAAAGCTGTCTATTACAAACTGTGATTCGTCAGGCCGTCCCTGCACTTTTGTTTTTGACGTTACAAGTTATCTATCGATAAATTCCATGATGGACTGTCGTGCCATACAACTCTGTCGATTCATTAACCGGGATGTCGTAATTGTGATCACAATTTATAATATCAAATTACTTCTCGATGAATATATATATATATATGTTAAATAAATGTTTTTGGATGCTTTTGTGAGCCAACCGGTGAATCTTTCGTGAATATCAGTGGGTGACCGACTTGACCTGTTTTGGGACTATTTAAACTAGATACTTTACATTTGCTTCATTCGTGCTTCCACTCTTGTTCAATGAATGCCCTCGTTCTGTAAGAAAACGCTAATAGTTGTTTATATTTGTTTTCGCACTTTCTTCACGAGGCACATTGCAGTAATTGGTCTGGATAACTTTTTAAAGAAATATTGTATTGGTTCAAATTGGCATGTATTTATAGCAGCTTCATAGATCGGTAAACTATCGGATGGCGTTTTTGACCAACACCTGGTTGCAATGTTGTTGCCACTTTTGATTGATAATATTCGAGTAAATCCTATGCTTTTTTTCTCTCGATAATGGCACCCTGTCGGGCCATAAATCTGATTCGTTCATATGTATTTTTTTTTCCAAATCGTTACGATTTTGCACCTTCTTGACCACGGGACCCATTCTTTGTTTCTGTTATCATAAATGTGTTCCGTCATAATGTCTATGGGCAGCCATATGCTTATGTTACTATTAACACGAACGAGTTCCATCATAATATCAATGGACAGCCATATACTTGTAAACATGAATCGTGCATGTAATTTCACTGATATGTTTAGAAAGTTTTTCAATTTTTTATGCTCCGGTCATAAATTTTGATTTGTAAACCGTCAAGGTCCACACTGTTACCATAATCACCTCCATGCTTTCTATCCCCATGATCATTGTAACCATTGATCATCAAAAATCTTGAAAGCAGAAGATGCTCTTGCACTTATAATAATGTGCATATGAGGTTATCAGTTTTGGTCCTACCTATTTAAAACGTTTCAAGGATAAACGTGGTTATAATTTTCATAATTATTTTAACAACGACAGAAACAGTTAAAAACTAATTCCTGACATGTAGAACTTTTGTCTGGAGAAATTGGTCGTTATGTTACTGCAACTCATGCATTGGAGTAGGTCATTCTACGCCTAGTTTTAAAATTAATTTTCAAGATTGTTTCATAAAATGTGCCTACAACTGTTGTACATTGGTTTTCTGGAAAGCTCTCCTCTCTCAGACGGTATGGTATTCCATGCCGCTGTGTATGTTGACAACTATACACTCTTTAAAATACATGCCTGGTATACATAGTGCAAGGATCCCATTTGTTTTATGTTACTTGTGTTTACACGCAAAAGTTGAATGCACATACATGATGTGCTTAACATGGTGAGTGGATGCAGTAATAGCGCAGAATTGTCTCCGAGCCCTTGGTTGATGTCAGGATTTGGGCGGATGGATGGTGATTCTAGGAAGGAAGGGGTGGATACGGAGGGCTTGTTTGGTTGCATTTATGAATATATGTTTATGTGGATTATTATGAATGGAATGGTGACCTGGTGGAATCTAAAGATGAATGAATGACTCAGTGAAAGGATTAAATGAATTAATTTATTGAATGATCTGGTGTATACACTTCGTTGAAAAATCCTTAACTCGATCTCACGCCCTTCGAATACATGGTACTCCTCACCATCATCGCCAATTGCATCGTTCTAGCACTAGAAGAACATTTACCAGAACAGGACAAGACACCTCTCGCTGTCAAATTGGTAAGTGAGGGCCTGTTATTCGTTTTATCATCTTGAACTTTTTTTTTTGTAAGTTTTCCTTTATTTGAGGAAATTATTGTAATAATTATTACTACTACTGATCCCATGTGGTGGTGAGAATGTAGAGCCAATCGCTTAAAACGATATGAATGTGAGCAGATATTTCCATTACTTGTTGCATATTGTATGACAAATGTAAATTTGTGTAATCTCGATAATGACACTGTTGAATTATGTTAGTCCATTTCATGCAACTTGCATATATCAATACTCTCTTTCTTTCTTTCTTTCTTTCTTTCTTTCTTTCTTTCTTTCTTTCTTTCTTTCTTTCTTTCTTTCTTTCTTTCTTTCTTTCTTTCTTTCTTTCTTTCTTTCTTTCTTTCTTTCTTTCTTTCTTTCTCTCTCTCTCTTTCTTTCTTTCTTTCTTTCTTCCTCCCTCCCTCCCTCCCTCTCTCTCCCTTTCTCTCTCTCTCTCTCTCTCTCTCTCTCTCTCTCTCTCTCTCTCTCTCTCTCTCTCTCTCTCTCTCTCTCTCTCTCTCTCTCTCTCTCCCTCGCCCCCGATCTAGATAACCTGTCGTTGTCTATAAACAAAAAATGCTAAATACCCAACAGTATTTAATGGAAATTATATTACGATAATGACCGGCACCATCACAGATAGGCCAACGAATCATAAATACATTTGGTTCGTATTGCTCAGTTTGGTAAACGACTGAAAAAAGATATGTTTTGTTTCCCCACAACCACCCCTGCTAGTTCTGTTGATGGCTGGCCTCTTGCATGCATTCAAACAAGCCGCCATAGTTCTTGATTTGATATAAGAATGTTCATGCACTAAGTCAGGAAGGTGTCCTCCCTGACTAAGTAAACCTCATAACGTCATTGTAATGATAGTTTTTTTGCTATTTTCTTTGGAAAGTATGGAATTGTGTATATGTTAAAATATAAAAACAGTAGATGAACTGTTTGAAACAGAACCGTTCACGTTCATTTATCATGAAATATAAATTCGTGATTTTGTTTCTTTTGTTTTTCAGGACGACACCGAAGTGTACTTCTTAGGCATATTCTCTGTAGAAGCATTATTAAAAATAGTAGCATTAGGATTTATACTACATAAAGGCTCTTATTTACGAAACGTTTGGAACGTAATGGATTTCGTAGTAGTAGTCACAGGGTAAGTATCCGTTGCCTATTTTTGCATCAGATGCGTGCAGACATTTTCCTATGCACATGTATTCAGTCAACTGCTCTCCCCCACCCTACCCCTAAAAAATGTAGGCCTATAGATGGGGATACTAGACTGGCGTTATGCCGAAATAAATTCAGAATTTTGACATTCCACATAGGCCAATATCTTCAGGGTACAGAGGCTGTAACAAAACGGTTAGAGTCAGATTTGATTTTTCATCCGTTGTTTCACTTGAGGCATAAAAAAGTTCAGAATGTTAAATACTGGAACAGATGTCATGGTATTTGTGAATGGGGCAGGGCACCCACACACTATACATTTTCAGTGGCGTTCAGTCACCAGATCAACAGAACTTTTGTGTCAGTCCTCCCGGGGAAAACTTTTGACCAATCAAGTGAAAGTTCCGCCGGTGAATTTAAACCAATCAGAGGGACTGGCGAAATTTAGCACTTCCGGCGTTCCTGTCAGAAAGGGAGGCGGAATAAAGCGTCAGCGTCTCACAAAGATGAACAAAAGCAGGGGTTTTGTCATGAACTCAGTTTGTACGATGGCCTTCATTAGCACATGGAAATTCCGAAGACGTCAGAACATTCTTTTGTGTGCGGCTTTGTGAAGTAGCACATCGAGATTTGAGATGTCAATGGCCCAGGGCCAGGGCTAGGCAAGACGGCTTGCGGTCATAATGCAACTGCTGCAGCATCTTGTTTTGACCCTGGGCAAGAAGGTGGGTCCAAGGGCAAGGAGTCGAGGACTGAGAGCTACAAGTTTGAGTTTCTGTTTGACGTTCCTGTTGTAAGCTAGGAAGCAATTCTTTTTCACGTTGCTACAGTTAACGGGGGGTTTTGTCAGTATCGACGTACTGGCGATAACAATGACCTCAAAGTGACAACCGACAGCATGCCACAAATTTAGTGACAAGTTTTCGCACTCGTAACCTTTTCCAGCAAAAAGGGGGGGGGGGGGGGGAATGCATTAATAGAGTCTAGAGAATTATTATTTCTCATGGATGTGGAGGGCACAATTTTCAGGTGAACTCCCTGATTCATATTCACAAAAAATGATGACTTGCACAGTCCATAACACGTGCAGTTTTGCCAATATGGACAACACCCAACCAGATTTGGAGAACTTCATCTTATTCAAGCCAAAAGCAAAACTACACTGCCCTTGGTTACAAGCCCTAACACTCTGGCCAGGCTCACCTGTGACCCGGTCCACTGCTCTAAGTACAGAGCAGACAGTCACTAACTGAAATTTTTATTGAGCATCTTGACCCTATGTAATTAACGTTACCAGTGTTGCATACCTAGTATATAAAGAATGGATGGCATCTGTTAAATTCAGTTTCTGATGAGCCCGGCACAGGTCAAGACTGTTCAGACTGTACACTATTTTATTAACAGAAAAATACCCACCACTCACCTGGTGCTACATAGAAAGAAAAGGCATACGCTGCACAGTTCCATGTGTGGAAAGTTTGGGCATAACTGTGAGATTATAAATTCTGTATTATTTTACATATCTCTGACATTTTTTGTCAATATTGACAGATTCTTAACATTTTGCTCAATAGCTGTTGTCAGTGTAGATGTAATTAAAAGTTATAAACTTCAAGTAATGGTGTAACGTATTGGAACTGAACCTTGAGCAAGTGCTTAGTCTAATCAGTCAGCTCTGCTAACCCCCAAAATTGAGGCCAAGTAATTGTCAAGTGGCCATGAATGACTGCCAGAAACAAAATCAGTCTAGAAATTTCTCCAGCCTCTGTACCATTTCAATACTTCGGTAATTAACCCTTAAATTGCTAATCACAGCTATAGAAGTTTTCTCATTACCGTTTAACATAGAATGGTTAAAAGATTCAAACTCTTCATGAAGATACCTTTTATTCAAATACCAGCAAGCCTAGTCTATTTAAAGCAAAAAGTAGTCTTCGTCAACAGCTTTCCTTGGGACACTGTGTGCAAAGTGTCCCAAGGAAAGCTGTTGATTCAGTCTTAAATTAGCATTTTAAGGGTTAATAAGAGTACCACACACTGATCTTTTTGACTTTTATTGCCAGTTTGTATTATAGCAAATGTGAATTATCACATGATTATCTGAAATAAAAAAGCAGTTAACATTTTTTTTCAAATTTCTAAGAGTGTTGCACTAGACCAGCAGTAGGTATTTGTAGCAGACCACATGCTATCAATATTTTCATCTGGTAGACATGCCCAATGCCTGGGGAGAGTTTATTATGTTAGTTGTAGGTGTCTTTAGCATGCTTTGAGAAGCATATGTTCATACATGTTGGTTGTTCCAGACAAACATAAACAATGATAAAAGAATGGAGAAATTTATTGTCAACATTTCTTGTCAATGCATGCATGAAAACGATAAAATTTGCACTGACCTAAGCAAATTATTTGACCTCATCAGGTAGTAAACTTAGTTATCAATTGTTTGTTTATTATTTTTTTTCTTAACTACCAGATGATAGTGGAACTTTATTTTAGATTTTCAAGATCAGCCAATTTTACTGCAATGAACACATGTTGGTTGTTTTATTTAGCTGTAATCACATTCTGTCAGTACATGTCATGTTTGGATAAATTTTATGTCGTATCAGTTTTGTTAATTGTGTTAATCTTGGATTTATTGCTATAATATTTATAGGAACAAACTGATCTCATGATGTGTTTATTATACAGTGAAAGAAGCTTTGTAAGGATCAACAGTTGGCCCTGTGTACAAGGTTCATACACGCGTGGAAAATCCCAGAATTTTACTTCAGCTTTCCAGCCTCTGATAAAATATTTATTTTCTATTTAGTTCAGTTCTTCAAAGGTGTTAAAAATGGTTGCAGGATTTCTGTCTATGTACCCATTTCACTGTTCTCCCATCCCTCTGAATTTCTGCCAGATTTGTATATATATATATGTAGAATGTTTGGTTTGGGGTTCTTGACTTCAAGAATATTTAAACTTTGAAGTCTAGAAGATTACAATCATGTACCTATACTTTATCTGAGAAGTTTTGCAGTGTATGAACCCTGTACTGTACAAGGCAGTATGTACTATGTATGTTATAAGTCTTATCAAATGATACAGATTTTCAACTTTATATGAAAATTTTATTTGCATATTTATATTTACATTTTAGTATTACAGTTATAAATGATTCCTCCTATACAAGTTGGTTTAAACTGTCATCAAAGAGAGCTGCAAAAATGGAAAGAAGATGCATACCAAACAGCATTGTTCTTCAGATGTGACCATAGATGAAATGATGCTGTGCTGCAAATTGCTTTAATTTCACTGCATTTTTATTTTTGCTTGTTTCACTGATGGCACAAAGCTGTGAAAATCAAAAAGCGCATGGAAATAGTATTATAACATGGTTTGAATAGGAATTGTGTCCAAAGTGGTGAAATAAAAACTACAGTGAAATGTCAAACATAGAAAAATTGTGAAAATTTAAACCCGTGAAAATAAAGCAATTTACAGTATTTACTTGATCTATTTTTGCTGCTTAATTGCCTAATGATGCATGCTCATGTATAATAACATTTGTATGTAAACATGTTTCTTCTAGTAGTGACCCAGTTGCTGTATATGATAATCTGTGTTGAGTGTTTCCACTCCTTTACCTGGATACATGTCCCATTACATGTACACCTGTCCTTACCTTTGAGTTTCAGCTGCTTACATGCTACTTGTCTGTCCCGGCATATTTCCCATAAAATAAAAAAATCTCTGGTTGTATGTACCTCAATGTATGTGTGTAATTTATGTATGTTTTAGTCCCTGCTTTTAGCACCAGGACAAAGAAGTGAATACCTGTATGTGGCTTCCTTTGTGAAATTTTTCCTTAATACAGGTCATTCCTGATCTTGGCAGTGTCAAATTTTCAGTCATAAAAGTTGGAACCCATTTAAATGGGTTAGGCTGACAAGTAGGGCGGGCTTGTTATGTGTTCTATACACCACACATGTAGCTGTAATTAAAGGGTAGACTGAGTTAGTGGACTGTATTACGGAAACATCAAGATCATGTCGGGCAATTATTATACATGGCCTGTCGGGAGGATGCATATGGTGTGTAGTCCTATCTCCAAATAATAATATGGAATGTTTAGGTCAAGGTCAAATCCTTGTTGCATTTTTCTGCTGAGTCGGCAATTTTCACATATTAGCTTATGCCTTCTTAATGGTGCATTATATGCCAAAGGTTACTATTAAACGTTAATAGGAAAGTACCTATGGACATTCAATTTGTGTGGTTTAGCTTAAATTCGAGTGATCTTGAAAGGTCAAACTGCATACATTCCTGTTGACCAGTTTGTAAGTCAATGGGGATTGCAATGCGAATTCACATTTTCAACTTCTTCTCCAAAACAATTGGCCAGATTCACTTCAAACTTGGTGGGGATGTACATGGGATAAGTATCTACTGACTGTTTTCAAATGGTCATGCTCCAATGATTTTTTTAAAAAAATTTTAATTGCTTTTTTTTGTGTTTTGTTTTGTTTATTTTTGCATTCCTGTTGTTTCCATGTAACATGATGTAATGGGGTCTGCAATGGCAGTTCACATTTTGACTTATTCAAAACTGTAAACCAGACTCACCTGAAATTTTTGGTACAGATATTCCATAGATTTGGGGAATTTTTTTTCATATGAATGTGGATGACCTTCAGGTCAAGGTCACAATGTGTTGCAAAATAAAATAGTTTCCCTGCCACATCTTCAGATGGGCATGATTGAAGTCCATCAAATTTGGTCATTATCTACCCAGATGAGACTTCCCTTAAATTTGCTCAGAGGTGACCTTGAGGACAAAGATCAAGGTCAAACTTTCAGGGGAATGGTGGCCCTGTTAGAGGGGTGGCCTCTGGTAAGAGGTGCCTGCTCAGGGATGCATAATATTTTTCGCATAAAAAACTCAGCTGCTGAATTTCAAGGTCATGTTTGTGAGAGAACGTTACCTATTTCTTGAAATTAAATTTACAACCCCCCCCCCCAAAAAAAACTACCTCCAAATGTTTTGTTGGATATGGAAAAAGTGTGTGGATCATGTAACCAGGCGTCTGTGACTGGTTAAATTCTGTGATAAATCATAAGTGTCCTAGGTAAAAAGACTGGGGAAAAGCATGGCAACTGGCCAAATATGGAAATGTTTTACTTGTCCAGATATGGGACTGTTCCATCTGTTCAGGACATGTCCATTGTGAATATGTTCAACAATACTTAATTTTATTCGGCCTCAACTTCATGGAGAGGTGAGCTCACTTGCTCTGCATAACGCTAAATTTTTAATACCGAGCTCACCTCTTCATGATCCCCAGAACCTTTTATTGACACATCGGTGTACAATAATAAATAGAGATCTTAAAAATTATTTATGCATGGATGCAGATACAGAAATTCCATTTTTTTCTGCTTGCCCCTGTTGATAGGGCATTTGGTGCAAAAATTTTTTTCTTTTCAGCTGGTAAACACAACTTTCAAACAGCACCAGTTGACCTGAAACAGGCTGTCTATTTGCCATATTTGGGAAACAAACAATTTCAAACTTTCGTTTGGAAAGTGAGTTACCTGGTTACAAACCTGAAATTTGGCTTCAGTACCCATTACGCTTGAGCAGACCTCTGCATAATGTAACGTAGCAATATAATTGTTGCACTTTACTATAAAAAGGACGGCCTTAAAGAGATCCTTTCAGTGCCTGATGAGACTCATATGAGTCGAAACGATTCGCACACCACAGCCGCCTCATCTACTGGCTACTTGCCATGTTCTTTAGCTCATTAATTTTATTAGTTCTAAGGACAACACCTGATAACATTATCTAAAGCGGGGGGATACCTAAACAGCACATGCGTATATCAGATCTTGGTTGTTGCATAAACTTGTAATCACACAAGGTAGGCGAGGCCCCCTATTTACAAATTTATACTGCTTTCAAGTGAGTCATTACACATGTTGTAATGGTTTTGACATTCTTCTGGGACGTGAGTCAGTCTGTTTTCAAAATTCTAGATACCTTGTTGGCCGTTTCAATCTCACACGTGAGTGGAGGGGGAAGCCTGTTGCTCCCAGTTACTGTGGTAATCACTCTGGTCTTGACAGTCTAGTCCTGTGTGCTAAAAGTACATGTATGTATTTTTCCCAAGGCCTACAAGTGTACCTGGTCTTATTGTCTGAGCTTCCTGTACTTTGTGAATGTCTCCCTACCCTAAAACTGTAGTGCTTTATAAATCGCTGTTCCGTATGAATATATGTGGTCCAAAGATAGATGCTTGTATAGGACCCATGGTAGTGAATTTGGTTCCATTTGTCGTTCTTCCTCCATGCAACTGTCTTGTGGAATTGTTCTGGCTGTATAAAGTCTTTTGGCCCCATAACCTGAAGCAATCAACCCTGGCTCACTGGTCATTTTGAGCAATATTGTGGATATGCTTGATTGTGGTACACAGATGAACAGGTTACAGACACTAAGCCTTGGTCTGGTACAGATAGAGACACACAGCTTATACATAGGCTGGTACCACTCAGAACAAAGGTGTCCTGGCACAAGCCACAGCACACATGCACATGTCCATGAACACACAGAGCATGCATGGTCTAGTACAACATGGAGAGTACTTGGCCTGGTATCATTATTAGTACAAACATAGTCTGCTTGGCTAGGTACCAGGAATCCTTCATGTGTAGCCGGTTGAATGTATCGGCCAAAGTCAGATTTCTGAAGTCAAAATAATTCTCAGTTTTCGATTGGTAGCAGGTGTTACATTAGGAAGTTCAAATATTTAATCTGAACTAATGAAATATAAAGAAAAATCTTAGCCAATTTGGCTAAAAGATGGTTAATATCTTTAGCCAAATCCACATATGTTAGCCTGCGGCTAGCTGGCTAAAAACTAGCACCAATCTGGGCCTGGTACCGCTCACAATATACATAGCCAAGGAATATATAAATCATATGGAACTCGCATGTGTTGCGACCCCAGCATACTTGTGCTTTTATATACTGCACAATACATGGCTGGTTACCAAAATGTACAGGGTACAGGGCCTGATACCAGTGCTGTCCCTGATGCTTTATAGATTACTGGCACTACAAAGTTTTAAAGAAATTTCCATATTAAAGCTTTTATCATGGCTATAAAGTTCAGTCTCCTGTGGAGCTGCATTTTGTTACAAAGGAACAAATTGTGCTTTTTAGGCCCAGATTACTTTGATGGAGCAGTTAGTTACAACTCAATTTCCAAACATGGAGATGAAAAAAAAAAGTTATTTAAAAACCTTAATTTTTTACTTGGGGAAAACCTCAGATACCACCGCACCATAAACGCATGGGACAGCATCATGACCTGTTCAGATGACCTTGTGCTAAGTAATTCTCCGGCTCTGTTTAATTATGTAAGACAGACGGCCTGATAAATAGGATATATGGCCTGGTACAAAGGATACATGACTGGATGCGCAGGATAATGAATCCTCTATTCCTACCATGATTACATTTATCATAGAACTGTGAATATTTCCTTGTGGACACACATGGATTGGAGTGTAATCATTTTTGATGTGCTCCAGCTGGTGGTTTCTGGCCTGGCTTTTACCAAACTTCCAGTATGGTATCACAGTGGTTTATTCAAAATACTGACTGCGTGGTACCAGAGTGTGTGTTTGCAAGCAGCCTCACACATGCTTCTGAAGTGTTTTCTGTGATACTTGACTGGTTATGTTAAACCAGAATATGTTTAGTGCCAGGTCTAGTACCGGGGTGCATGTGGTGCCAGTCTGGTGGCCAATTGATTGCAGATGGTGGTGGCCATGACAGTGTGTTGTGTGCTGTGCCAATGCTATACTGGTGGTGGAGCCTGTGCGGCCACTGTCCCATACATAGATGAACCATACTTGTCCCTCCTCACTCTTGTTGTCCCAGATTTGTCCATCACCTTTATCTTGTTGTGTCTTTACACCTGTCCTTGGTCCATGTCATTTCTGCCACAGGACCTACCCACAATGCACGTCCTGTCTGTCTTGTCATACCTGTCCCGACACAGCAGTTTGATTGTACAGGTCCTTGCAAAGCTGTCCCATCATATCTTGCATGGCTGTACCACAATACTCAGCATCACACACCTCTCTAAACTCCGTTCTCCTACCATACTTGTCCCACCATACCCATCCTTTATCAATCCCACAATATCCACTCTTTCATACCTACCCTATCGTAACTGTCCTTACACGTCTGTTCCACTATACCCATCCTTTATCAATCCCACAATATCCACTCTTTCATACCAACCCTATCGTAACTGTCCTTACACGTCTGTTCCACCATACCCATCCTTTATCAATCCCACAATATCCACTCTTTCATACCTACCCTATCGTAACTGTCCTTACACGCCTGTTCCACTATACCCATCCTTTATCAATCCCTCAATGTCCACTCTTTCATACCTACCCTATGGTAACTGCCCTTACACGCCTGTTCCACAATACCCATCCTTTATCAATCCCACAATATCCACTCTTTCATACCTACCCTATCGTAACTGTCCTTACATGCCTGTTCCACTATACCCATCCTTTATCAATCCCACAATATCCACTCTTTCATACCTACCCTATCGTAACTGTCCTTACACGACTGTTCCACCATACCCATCCTTTATCAATCCCACAGTATCCACTCTTTCATACCTATCCTATTGTAACTGTCCTTAGACGTCTGTTCCACTATACCCATCCTTTATCAATCCCTCAATATCCACTCTTTCATACCTATCCTATTGTAACTGTCCTTACACATCTGTTCCACCATACCCATCCTTTATCAATCCCTCAATGTCCACTCTTTCATACCTACCCTATCGTAACTGTCCTTACACGACTGTTCCACTAAACCCATCCTTTATCAATCCCACAATATGCACTCTTTCATACCTACCATATCGTAGCTGTCCTTACACGCCTGTTCCACTATACCCATCCTTTATCAATCCCACAGTATCCACTCTTTCATACCTACCCTGTTGTAACTGGCCTTACATGCCTGTTCCACTATACACATCCTTTATCAATCCCACAATATCCACTCTTTCATACCTACCCTATCGTAACTGTCCTTACATGCCTGTTCCACTATACCCATCCTTTATCAATCCCACAATATCCACTCTTTCATACCTACCCTATCGTATCTGTCCTTACACGCCTGTTCCACTATACCCATCCTTTATCAATCCCACAATATCCACTCTTTCATACCTACCCTATCGTATCTGTCCTTACACGTCTGTTCCACCATACTCATCCTTTATCAATCCCACAATATCCACTCTTTCATACCTACCCTATCGTAACTGTCCTTATACGACTGTTACACTATACCCATCCTTTATCAATCCCTCAATGTCCACTCTTTCATACCTATCCTATTGTAACTGTCCTTACACGTCTGTTCCACCATACTCATCCTTTATCAATCCCTCAATATCCACTCTTTCATACCTACCCTATCGTAACTGTCCTTACACGACTGTTCCACTATACCCATCCTTTATCAATCCCACAATATGCACTCTTTCATACCTACCCTATCGTAACTGTCCTTACAGGTCTGTTCCACTATACCCATCCTTTATCAATCCCTCAATATCCACTCTTTCATACCTACCCTATTGTAACTGTCCTTACACACCTGTTCCACCATACCCATCCTTTTACATCTACCCAATCATACCAGACCTTATACATTTGTCCCTACATACCTATCCTTTTATGCTGACCCTATCATACCAGTTCTTACACATCTGTTCCGCCAGACACGTCCTTTTACACATGATGTATCATACCTGTCCCACACGTCTGTCCCTACTGTAGAGAACATACCCATCCTTTTATGCCAACCTTGGTATATTTCTTTTTGCACATCTGTTCTACCTTAGCCATCCTTTTACACTTATCCAATCACATCTGTCCTTGCACATTGCCTTCACCATACCCTTTTATACCTGCCCTATCATCCCTGTCCCCACACATCTGTCCCACCATATCCATCCTTTTGTGCCTGGTCTATCATACCTGTCCTTGCACATCTGACCCACTATACCCATCCTTTTATGCTTACCCTATCATACTTGTCTTTGCACCTCTGTCCCACCATAACCATCCTTCTATGCCTATAATACTTGTCCCTGCATATCTGTCCCACCAAAACTATCCTGTTTTGCTTACCCTATCATACTTGTCCTTGCACATCTGTCCCTCTGTACCTGTCCGTTTTCACCTAGTCTATCATGCCTGTCCTTACACATGTATCCCTTTGTGCATGTACCTGTCCTACATTCCATCTCTGAGACACCTGTCTGCACACACCTGCCATGGCACTTGTAAGATAACTGTCTCACTGCACCTGTGCCACAACTTTTGCCACTTGTGCCGCGTGACACTAGTCCCCGGTGGTGGGTAAAAGACACCTGTCTGCTCACCAATGTATGTGCCCACTAACACTGCACATCTCACAGTAAGGTGAATAGTCACAGGTCCTCAGCCTTAACATTTGCCCACACTAGAATTTAGACACTTTTCTACCTGATTGTTTCGTGCAGGTTGTATCCATTTTGTGAAGAGAAATAGTGACTTGTTTTAAATAGAAAAAGCCGGGTGTATTTCTGTACAAGTTATTTACATATTCAGAATATTTTGGTGTTCCCAAATACTGTGAGCAGGACATCTGCAATCATTCCAAAGTTGGATTCATTCTTTGCATAGAAATATTGAAATTTGAAAAGTATGTCAGCTTGCATTGACAAACTGTTCTGAACTAGTGCTGGTGAAAACAATGAAAACCTCAAAAGGTACTAACTTTTGCCTCTGATTCAGTATTCTTCTCTGTCTCAGTGGAACCTGTGTCAACATGTTTTTTGTTTATCAAACCAATAATTGATGGGGGGTGCAACAGTACAAAGTGGAAAGATGTTGACCAGGGCAGTTTTTCTCAAAAAATGGCCTCAAATACTCAGCTAAAAAAATTCAAAAGATTCATTGTGAAGAGAATTTTTGTATGACTACTCCAGACCAGACAATGAGTGCAGGCATAAGGAGTGGGTATAATCTGCTGTGGGTCAGTGGTGACCAAAGTCGGGGTGGCGATTGGCCAGGGCCACGCGGACACCAATTTGCTTTGCCAGCACAGGTCTCTGCTTCCTCTTGAATGTCACTGACTTGGCCTTGTTTTCTCTGCAGGTTGCTCTCCATTTTTTTACCATTTGATCAGGCGGCATTAAGAGCTATCAGGGTTTTACGACCATTGAAATTGGTTACTGGTTTTGAAAGTAAGTTAGTGCCAGACGTGGCAGGGTGACCCGACCCGCCCCATCCACCCACCCACCCCAATGACAGAGACAAGACAGCAACACATTGGCATACTGCATACAGCACTGTTTCATCCCCAGCTTCCATTTGTACAGCTCAGTCAGTGTATACCTTGTCCCGTCCCATCATTGCATGCCCCACCTGTTCCTGTCTTGCCTGTGCATTCTTGTGTGTATGTGCGACAAGGTTACAGGACCACTACATACAGCTTGTCTGCAGACAGGGTTATCTACCTATGGATCACTCCCCTGTTCTGTCACTCTGTAGACAAGGTAACCCACAGCGGGACTGCTACAGGCAGACTGTAGTATGAGTTAAACTAAACTAACACAGTGGCCCCCTGTCTTATAAGGCCACCACGTACATGGAGGCACAGCAGACTGTAGAATGAGTTAAACTAAACTAACACAGTGGCCCCCTGTCTTATAAGGCCACCACGTACATGGAGGCACAGCAGACTGTAGTATGAGTTAAACTAAACTAACACAGTGGCCCCCTGTCTTATAAGGCCACCACGTGCATGGAGGCACAGCAGACTGTAGTATGAGTTAAACTAAACTAACACAGTGGCCCCCTGTCTTATAAGGCCACCACGTACATGGAGGCACAGCAGACTGTAGTATGAGTTAAACTAAACTAACACAGTGGCCCCCTGTCTTATAAGGCCACCACGTACATGGAGGCACAGCAGACTGTAGAATGAGTTAAACTAAACTAACACAGTGGCCCCCTGTCTTATAAGGCCACCACGTACATGGAGGCACAGCAGACTGTAGTATGAGTTAAACTAAACTAACACAGTGGCCCCCTGTCTTATAAGGCCACCACGTACATGGAGGCACAGCAGACTGTAGAATGAGTTAAACTAAACTAACACAGTGGCCCCCTGTCTTTTAAGGCCACCACGTACATGGAGGCACAGCAGACTGTAGAATGAGTTAAACTAAACTAACACAATGGCCCCCTGTCTTATAAGGCCACCACGTACATGGAGGCACAGCAGACTGTAGTATGAGTTAAACTAAACTAACACAATGGCCCCCTGTCTTATAAGGCCACCACGTACATGGAGGCACAGCAGACTGTAGAATGAGTTAAACTAAACTAACACAATGGCCCCCTGTCTTATAAGGCCACCACGTACATGGAGGCACAGCAGACTGTAGAATGAGTTAAACTAAACTAACACAATGGCCCCCTGTCTTATAAGGCCACCACGTACATGGAGGCACAGCAGACTGTAGTATGAGTTAAACTAAACTAACACAATGGCCCCCTGTCTTATAAGGCCACCACGTACATGGAGGCACAGCAGACTGTAGAATGAGTTAAACTAAACTAACACAGTGGCCCCCTGTCTTTTAAGGCCACCACGTACATGGAGGCACAGCAGACTGTAGAATGAGTTAAACTAAACTAACACAATGGCCCCCTGTCTTATAAGGCCACCACGTACATGGAGGCACAGCAGACTGTAGAATGAGTTAAACTAAACTAACACAATGGCCCCCTGTCTTATAAGGCCACCACGTACATGGAGGCACAGCAGACTGTAGTATGAGTTAAACTAAACTAACACAGTGGCCCCCTGTCTTATAAGGCCACCACGTACATGGAGGCACAGCAGACTGTAGAATGAGTTAAACTAAACTAACACAGTGGCCCCCTGTCTTATAAGGCCACCACGTACATGGAGGCACAGCAGACTGTAGTATGAGTTAAACTAAACTAACACAATGGCCCCCTGTCTTATAAGGCCACCACGTACATGGAGGCACAGCAGACTGTAGTATGAGTTAAACTAAACTAACACAATGGCCCCCTGTCTTATAAGGCCACCACGTACATGGAGGCACAGCAGACTGTAGAATGAGTTAAACTAAACTAACACAGTGGCCCCCTGTCTTATAAGGCCACCACGTACATGGAGGCACAGCAGACTGTAGTATGAGTTAAACTAAACTAACACAGTGGCCCCCTGTCTTATAAGGCCACCACGTACATGGAGGCACAGCAGACTGTAGTATGAGTTAAACTAAACTAACACAATGGCCCCCTGTCTTATAAGGCCACCACGGATACATAAGTTGTGACCTTATGAGAGGGGTGGCCTCTCTTGAGGGGGAAATTTAAAATGCCATCTGTAGTGCGCATTGCAATGCCCTCTGTAGAAGGAGTGGCCGCTCTTCAGAGGGGTTTCTAAAGAGGGGGGGCCAATGTAGTTTATTGCCCATATTTGGCAAATGGACACTCTCAAACTTCTATTTGAATCTATAGTGAGTTACAAAACAAGACCAGAAACTTAGCTGTCAGTTTATGATGTGCATGAGCAAAGGCATGGCAACAATAAAAAAAGTAGCAACACATTTGTTGTACCTCCCTAGAATAAATACTGACGTAGCTATGAGGTCGCTTCAGTGCCTGATGAGTTACATATGTACATAACGAAATGCATTGCATAAACTGTTGCCTCAACTTGTCCTGTCTTAGCTTTTATAGGTTTCATACTCAGGGACTGCTGGTGCTATTAGCCAATTAGCCAAATGCTAATGTTTCATTCATTTGGCCAAAGCAATATGCAAATGGCTAATTTATTTTTTGGTGTGATTCATTTAAGAGTTATGTCAAATTCTGTGGTGATTACTGTTTTATTTCCCATTTTGGCTACAACTTTTGAAGGCCTAAATCTGCCCCAGGATAAAAAAAAATCCTGATCTTGTAGGTCATTTTACAAATTAAATGCTTAAAACTGCAGTGTTTTTGTCTGATGTAGCAGTCTTGTGATGGAGGGTAACCTTTCCGTGGAGCTGACAGTCCATGGGCAGCAGTCCAGGCTGCTTCCCTCTACCTCAAATTTTCAGTCCAGTTATGGTTACACAGTAGCTCCTTCCATTGTGCAGCTCCTATGTAACCAGGCCACACAGGTTTTAAATTTGTATTGATTTTACGTTGGTAAATGAAAAGTGTTTGTAAGCAAGAGTCACCAACGAGTCAAAATGGAAAAGGAATTCCTTATATGTGATAATAATGGTGAGCTGCATGATGTTAGAGGCTTATGTGTAGCCACTGGGGTTGCATTAGAAGGTCCCCTGATGGGAGCAGTTAAGCATAGCTGGTGTGGGGCTGGTGTAGCCATCCTGTGACCCACACCTTAAGATGACAGTAGCTGTCGTGTACCCACAGTTAACCCCTTCAGTGCCAGCTAAGGATACACAGTGGAACCTGTCACTCAAGACTACTCTTTGTGCCCCAGAAAAATGAAAACTGACTTGAAGATCAACTTTTGGCTGTCCAACAGTTTACATTGCACTTTTTAACTTTTCTTTATCCTTTTGGCCCCAAAAAGTAGTTTAATAAAGCGGTTTTGAGTAGCAAAGTTGACCATTATGATAGTGGTCTTAAGTGGCAGGATATGCTGTAATGTAACAACCCACCACAATGGCAAGTACCAATATTTTCAGGTGTGAGATTAGCAGGACAACTGGGAAAAGTTACTAACATCAGCTTTCTGGCATTGAATGGGTTAAAGTTGAAATGGCAGCAGCAGTGCCCTCCCCTCCACCACCCATGTGTGTATTTTTTACACCTCCTTACAGTGATCATACCACACCAGAAGCCAGGGTGGTCACTGTCAGGAGCCTGGGAAAGACACAGATGATCTCCTTGTGGTGTGTGGGGGAGGAGCCTATGTGTCTACACTGGTTTGGCTAATGGTAGTAGAAGCAGTGTGACCATCTTGTGACACAAGTAACCCTGGTGCCCCTATTGACACATATGCAAAAATCTGGTACCCTGTTTTGTTGTTACATAGTAGTGATGGAAACAGGTAGGACCAGGCAGCATCCAACAGAAGCTGAGTCACTCATCGGAAACTTAAAAAGATTATTTGGTTTTTATACACATTGTTTTTTGGTTTTTTTTTTTTTTTTTTGTTTTTTTTTGTTTTTTTGTTTTTTTGTTTTTTGTGTTTTTGTCTGTTTTTAAACCAGAAGAAATTTGAAAAAACTGTTTGATATTGAAACATGGTGAAAGGTAACTTTCAGCTGACAAGGACCTGCCAAGCCCTACCTGGGTCCACCACGACCACACTAGTTGACCTGTTGCCACCCACCTGTAAGTTTTGCAGCACACATGGTTGTACGGGGTGCGTACTCCTGATCCTCATATATTCCTTGCTTATTTGTCTCTGTAGGTTTATAACACTATCTGCTAAAGGTAGTAGTACTGATAAATTTGATTTGAGAACTCTGCGGGCAGTAAGAGTGTTGAGACCACTCAAACTTGTTTCCGGTATACCAAGTAGGTATACATTCTACTCCCCTACCTTGCTACGTCTCTACCTCTACATTATGCTGCTTGGCTTGTTCTCCTGGTTTCTTTGAATGCAGTTGCTATGGGCTGGCTACTTTTGATGCATTGCTAGAAGTTCTACAAGATTGGGTTTTGGTGGTGGTTTGTCTTCATAGCTGCATACTAGTTGCTTTGCTGACTGCAACTGGGCTGTTTCATAGAGCTTGGAAGCTTAGAACTGCCGTAGTGGCTGTTTACAGGCCTGAGTCTATAGATTACAGTTGCTGTTCTGCAAGGTTCTACCTGAAACAGTTGTTGGTTTAAATTACAGATCTTGGTGTGTTTCATTTACTGTTTTACAGGCCATAGTCTGTGACTTCTAGCTGCTGTTGTAACTGTAGCAGTTTTATAGGCTGTGGTGTATTACAGTAGCTGGTTTACAGGCCACAGTCTGTTACAGTGGCTATTTTATATGGGCTGTGGTGTATTAAAGTGGCTGATTTACAGGCCACAGTCTGTTACAGTGGCTATTTTATATGGGCTGTGGTGTATTACAGTGGCTGATTTACAGGCCACAGTCAGTTACTGTGGCTCTTTTATACAGACTGTGGTGTATTAAAGTGGTTGGTTTACATACCACAGTCTGTTACAGTGGCTATTTTGTATAGGCTGTGGTGTATTACACTGGTTGATTTACAGGCCGCAGTCTGTTACAGTGGCTATTTTATATGGGCTGTGGTGTATAACAGTGGCTGGTTTACAGGCTGTTTTATGTGCCATGGTCTGTTCTATTGGCTGTGAAACAGAACGGCCTGTTACAGTTGCTGGTTTACAGGCCATGTTTTATAACAGTTGCTGCTTTACACACCATGATCATTAAATTTGCTTTTTTACCAGATTTTGTCTATTACAGTCACTTATAAACAGGACTGTGGACTTTCACATTTACTATGTGTTATAGCAATTGTCTATGGCAGGCCATGCACTGACTGTAGCATTGTGCAGTTATGTCAAAGGCTTTGGTGTGTGGTGACCCATCACATACACTGCAATTATGGCATTGAAGCTGTGTCACTGTTTGCCAGTGTGCAGTTTACAGTCCTGCTGCTTTCGATGTATAATTTCAACAGTTTATGATCATTCGCAGCAATTGTGCAGTAGGTTTGCAGCTATGAAGGCAGGCTGTGTTTGTGTGTGAGATGTATGACAGGGCTTCATCCTGCTGTCCTCTACTTCATATCAGTTTATAAGAACATTACAGTGGTTTAATATACAAGAAATATATCTTAATTTTTCAATTTCGCACTATAATCCTTTTTTATTTTTTAATGTTTACTTTGTGTTTATTTATTAATTTTTTTGTGAATGCATTAATTTACTAATCACAGCTTTATATGTTTAATTGTAATTGCTAGACAGCCCTGCCTGTAAGACACGCATTACAGTGTCAGACATCATTATAAATGTTGCACTTGAAGGTTTTTCACATGGACGCTGATGGAAGTTTTTAAGTGACAAGTTTGATGCATTGTCAGTCTTTTACTGGCTACTGACAGATGTTGCTACAAATTTTGACCAATCAAGTTAGATCTTGTGACAGTTGTCACTTACCATTGTGGCTGATCTGGCGATACTTGTCAGGCACAACACATATATAGTGCCACACTCTTTAAATATTGTAGACAGAACATTGCTTGTATTAGTCACATCAGAGCCGACAGGATTCAAATTCAAAATCAGGTAGTTAAAAAAAATGGGACACATATAGGTTGGAAGGTCCTAAAATTTTCAGGATATTTCCATTCCTGTATACTTTTAATAATTTCCCATGGAATATGCAAATTCCTGTGCATATTAGTACAAAAGTCCTGCCTCTTTGAATCATGAAAGTAATTCCAGATTCAAATTTATATGCTGACCTTACACCAAAATGGCGTCCAGTGACATGGTATGGTGCCAGTATGGGAGAGTGAAACATCGTAATAATCGTATGACCCAATTTATTGACATTGCAAAATAACTAACTGATAAGTCAGACTGTTTAGGTACATGGCATTTTTGAGTTGTTGCTTCTGAGGACATCAGAAGACATTCCTACCTGTGGAATTTTGATATATCCATTAAAAAAAAATCATACTATATTGCATATTGTAACAAAAGATAAATGCGCATGACAGTGCCTTTTTAATGAGCTTTCTTCTGCAGTTAGTTCAATTTTATGGTACTTTGGTCATTGATCTTTAAGATTAGTATGTGTTAAGAAAATATCAAAATACAGGCAGTGGCTGTGACAGCAATAAGTAGAGGTAGTGCTTTTGCTAGTAGTACACATAAATGTCTTTGGTTCTCTTGATATCCTTGTCTGTGCACGGAAGTGTTGTATAGTTGGAAATCACTGTGACTAGCTTTACTATACAGTGCAGTGTTGCATGTTAAACAGACTTGAGTTTCTTGTTTCCTCAACTATACTTGCAAGTGGAGTGGAGAAATTGCAACCTTTGGTCTGTTTAGCAGCCACATTATGTGTTGATGTTAGAGAATTAAGCATGATGGTGTGTGCTATGTATGGAAAGCATGCCATTTATGTTTTGGTAAATTCTGTTGGTGTGTGCTACATGGAAGACACACCATTGATGAAGCTGGTTATATACCATTGGTGTGTGCTATATTGAAGATGCACCTTTCATGTATCCTGATGTATATTACATGGAAGACATAACTGATGCTGCCAGTAATACTATATGTATATGTTACATGAGAGAAATGTCTTTGATATAGTTTCATGGTGTATGCAAAATGGGAGATACGCCATTCATGTAACCTATGATGCTTTTGGTGTGTGTTACATGTATGGAAAACACACCATTTATGTACATATAGCCTGTCATGCTGTTGGTGTATGCTACATGGAAGACACACCATTGATGTAGCCTACCATGCTGTTGTATACTACATGGAAGACACACCATTGATGTAGCCTACCATGCTGTTGTATACTACATGGAAGACACACCATTGATGTAGCCTACCATGCTGTTGTATACTACATGGAAGACACACCATTGATGTAGCCTACCATGCTGTTGTTTACTACATGGAAGACACACCATTGATGTAGCATACCAGGATGTTGTATGCTGCACGGAAGACACCATTGATGTAGCCTACCATGCTGTTGATGTATGCTATATGCACATGGGGATACACCCTTGACATTACCTATAATGCTTTTGGTAGACGCACCGCAAGAATTGTGAGTTGGGTCAGATCTGTTGATCACCAATTCTTGTAAATCCAGAGATAATGCAGCTCTGACATTTAGCAGTCCTGTCCAAACCCGTGCACTACCAAACATTTTCCAGTGTTGATTAAATATGCAAGTTGGTGTGTATCGAAGCAAATGGGTTTTTGAAGAAGGTGCATATATGTATATTGGCATATGTTTATGTGCCTTTAAAAATAAAAGCTATGTCACTCATTTGAAAATACATGTGTACTACCAGTTGGCAGGCTGACTATAGCAAGTAAGCAATTGACAGTGTTTAAGAGAATGACAAGATGAATTGGTATAATGTTAAGGAAATAATTGCAAAATGACTTCATATGGCAGATCCATGGTGGGCTACACGATGGTAAAACGTGTCTTCACTGTACATCTCTATTTTTCCTGCTGTTCTTAAATGTAGATGTTACTCAACTTTCATATAGATATAGAACAATGATTTTGTACATCCTACTCTTACTTGCATGGTGTTAAGTACATGTAGTATATAATGAACACTTTAGGGTATATTCCATTTACAACAAGTTTTACACCATAAACTGTACCAGTAATGCATAATAACACTGATTTCCAATGTTGCCTTTTGCAATAGCAATTCATTAGTCTGTAATTGTGCTTTAAAATCACTCATCTGTACGGTGTGCAGATTCTTACAGACTTTGGCCGAAAGAAAACAAAAAAACTGGATGCGTGTATCATTGGTGTCAGTATTCTTGATTGGCCATGCTCGTGTCTGTGTTCACAGAGATGGGCAGTCACAAAACTGAAGTGATTGGATTACAATACCAAGCTGCAGTCCAGGATACACAGGGACTGCAGGGCAATTGTCCATGACATAAAATAATTCTAATGTAAAAATAAAAACAGTTAGCTGTGAAATGCATGGAATGCTTTAAACATGAAGATATTTCATGATATGTTAGGTATGTAAACTTGCTGGATGATGTGAAGTGAGTTCCCAACTGAATTCTATGATATACAGAGTCCATAATGCTGACCAGAGGAAGGTGGGATTATACAATACATATTTATATCATCTAGGGTGCTCTTTTGGGTCTGCATGTTTGCTGTAAACATAAAATTCCAATTATATGGAAAGAAGCGCATGTTTTAAAATGTGCTGGCTGTCACACTAAAATATTGTGAGCCGGAAAAAGTGTATTTAATGGTGATAATGATAATATTCAGTAAATCATGAATTTATTCATCCTGAGGATGGTTAGGTTGAACAATGAACATGTGTTGCACTGAGTATCTGTGACCCTATGGCAACTGTGGGTGATAATTTTAATCAACAGAGATTCCATATACTATAAGAACCATATAGATCCAAGTTTACTTTATCGTGATTATTTTTTGTTGAAATTCTGAATGTTTTTTTCCACTATTCAGCAAGTCTACAGTGTTGCATACAAAATGACACATGTATATGTGTAGTACCCATGATATTCATGTATGCCAACATGACACTCAAGATAATGGGACTATTCCGTGTTACTGTACTGTTAATATTGGTCAGTACTAATCCGCTAGCTTTATTTTGTATTAATTTATTTTTTTCCCTTGAAAAATTGTCCAAGTAATGTGCATCTACAGACTGTAGAGTGCATCCACAGACTGTGTAGAGTGCATCCACAGACTGTGAAGAGCGCATATATTACCCGTACCTGGAAGGTAGCATGTGTTGACATGAAGTCAGCACAGAGGACTTCAGGCTGCAGCACCTGGGACTTGCAGCTTGGTTACCATGGAAACTGTCGTGTATTACCTGGCAATAGAGCATGGTCATGTCCTGGGATAAGAAGTAAAACATTGCAACAAGGCTACACAATGAACCAGTGTATGTGTGCTTGTGGGTGTAGGATGACCTGAGGTGGCTCTAGCGTACATGTACGTGTGTTGCCAGAGGTAGAGTTGATTTCATGACCACAGCCATTGTGTGCATTGTCGATATGACAGTCCTGGTGTTGCAGGGAGCATCCAGTTTTTTATAATGTTCAAATGTCATCTCCGGGGAACAATGGTTGTCAATACAACAATCCTCGTGTTTTCGAGAACATATATAATGTTCTGCTCATCTTCTGGAAGCATTGATTATCAATATCCTTATGTTATAGGAAGCATTCAGTGTAAACAAACTGATCCTTTGATCTCCAGGGAGCATCAATTGTCAGTGATAATGCTGACGGCACAGGGAGCATATGCTGTACATGTATATGCGATGTTTACCCATCATCTAAAGGGATCATCGAATAAGTTTTGCTCAAATGTTGTCTTGACATATTTGTCTCCTCAGAGCATAATGAAATGAAATTTGTCAATGTCCTGGAAAATAAAAACTGAAAATACTTTCATGTTTTGTGCCAAAGGAACATCAGTGTGTAAATCTTGTACATGCATTTAGAAACCAGCATGTTCCTGTCATATTGAAGGAGCATTAATGATTTGTGGTTTTTTTTTTTTCATCCTGTTGAAGAGGCACCAGTCACTGTGATACATTTTACACACAGAGAAAATCTCATCATGTGATAATGATAGTCTTAAAATAAAGTGTTCTGTACTAATAATTAAATGGCAGAGATATGTCACCATTGTGTATATCAGAGCTGCACCTTGCACGTGGTTTATAGTGTTCAAAAACTTGTTGTAAATGGGACAAGCATAGTGTTATCACTGATTAATTATTCTGTGTATGTCAAATTAACATCCATGCACTACAGTGATAAAGTACAATTTAAAATCTCCATGTAAATTTTCTTTGTAAATATATTTACTATACATTTTAACATTAAAGTGCCAATACATAGATCTGTTTTCAATGAGCAATACTTGTATAACTTTCTTAAAGAATAATTGTCATTCTGTAGAAGTAACACGTGTCTAAGTGTAAATGCTTGAGTGAAAAAAACTGTAAGAAGTGATAACTTTAGTGCTGACTACACCTGTAGACCTGTATATGAACACCACTGCCATCCATTGTAGGTCTCCAAGTGGTGTTAAAATCCATATTGCGGGCCATGGCCCCCTTGCTCCAAATTGGACTATTGGTGCTGTTCGCCATTGTTATATTTGCCATCATTGGGCTGGAGTTTTACGACGGTGCTTTCCATCATGCATGTAAATTTAAAGATGGTATGTATGCATCAGGAGCTTTTTACACCTTTATATGTGACTAGTGCATTTCAATGTATATTATTGGAATGTTGTCCTCATGTGTCAAGGTAATTATAAAAGCAGTCAGTGGTGAGAGAACTATAACATTAATGTTTTATGCCTGCCTCCTACTAGAGGAGGGGCAAAATGGAGTTGCTTTTTCAATCCACCTTCCATGTGTTGCAAATTCATGCCCAAGCTATATCTCTGTTCTCCTTTGACTTTGATTCATGAAACTTGACACACTAATGTATGAGGACACAAAGGTGTGGCCCGCAACAAACTGGGTCACTAGGTCAAATATTTGGGTCATGGTAGTGCCTTTATGAAAACCACAAGATGTCAAACTGACATATTGGCTTATTTATCGCTTGTGGTGGATCCTGTGACCATGGCTACCATTAAACATTTACAGAGAGGTAATTGTGGGGCTGCTTTTGGTGTTGTTAACTTTGGCATCAAGCGACCCTAGAAGGTAAAACTGTGTTGGCTTTTATCTTGGTAATGGTGGATCCAAGGCTTGTGGTTACCATTAATTGAACATTGTGGAGTGTGCCGGTGGAGCATCATTTGGTGTTGTTAATTTGGAACTTGAGTGACATACCATACCAAACACATAGGTCAGGATTGCAGATAGGTGACCTTGAATTGTAGTATGTACCTGCCCTATGTTTGATGCATTGAAATGTTACTATACTGGCGGTTGAGCATGCCCCGCACGAATATCAAAGAGTCGTGTTAGTTTTTTGGCTTGTTGTTCAAAATGAAGGCGCCATTGAAGTGATGGTCACAGCCAAATTTCAGGTAAATTCCCTCTCAAACATAGAATAAATGAAATCTTACATGTCTGATTGGGAGTTACAGTGTTTTTTCTCACTCGTGGTCCTTGTTGATGTGGAAAAAATCACTTGTGAGCTTCACTCACTCATGATTTTCCACAGCAACAAGGACAACTTGTGAGAAAAAACACGGTAGCTTCCTCTCGGCCATGTACAATTCTCTATGTAGATCACATGACCTAAACATTGTTACAACTAAAGTGTGACGCTCCTACATCAGTGATGTAAAACGTAGACAAAATCAAATGTGCACGAGGGATGTTTGCTTATACGTCACATGTGGCGTGGAATTACGACAAACATAAACAAACATGGCACACCAAGTCTGTGTTGAAAGTAGGCCTATGGCATATTTTTGGCGATGAATACCCAATTAAGCATAGAATAAATGAACTCTTACATGGCTGGACAGTGAGTTACAATTTTGCTCTGGCCTGTGATGGCTGTTGGTAAGGAGGGGGAATCACTGGGATAACACCTGTTGTGATATGATACCCCAGGTCAGTAGCTTTCCTTGGTACATGTGCCCTTGGCACATCCCATTCAACCCACACCAAGGAAAACTTAATTCTTATTCTAAGCAGAAAGGGTTCAACTTTTTTTCCAACAAATTTAAAATAAACTATTGTTTGTGTGTATAACTTCGCGAGACAGTAGTTGATGCCCGTGTACTTGAGCCAGAATACCTTTTGTAATCCCTGTGTATGCATAGGTTTCGATGATCCATAAATTGTGTGGACAAATATAGAAAGCGATCAAATGGATGTCAGGAATAAATCATGGATTTTTGGTGCACTATTCCAATATGATTAACTCCTTAAGTGCTGGGATTTGCACTGAGTCAATTGCTGTCCCAAACATGCTTGGGGCACTCTGCTGCATGCTGCAGAAAACTGTTGACCTGGACAATTCTTTTCCTTTGGATATACATGCATGTATGAAATATATTTCTGTAAGATATTCAGACAAAGAATTGACTGTAGATGAAGATGCCCTTTGCTTTGGAACCCAACTGATGTGTTCATACAGCGTTCTCTCTTTATTGCAGGAACTTTTGACCTAGCCAATGAGAGTAAAATCACACCATGTGCTTATGTCATAGTTCGTGCCCCAGGTGGCTTCACGTGTCCCAATCGTTCGGACTGCCGGGCGTACTGGGAAGGGCCTAACTGGGGCATAACCAGCTTTGATAACATAGGCTTCGCCATGTTAACTGTTTTCCAATGCATAACAATGGAGGGCTGGACCACCGTTATGTACTATGTAAGTACTTGCTTACTGTCTTTGTGTATTTGCTTTTAACAACAAGCATTATTACCCCTTTCCCCCCCTTAAACCAGCCAAAACCAGTTGGGGGTCAAATGTTGTCTGCTTCAGTGTTTTCATTTGGATTTCAACAGCTATGAAAATCAATTTGAATGAGAATTGTTGGTAAGACCTATCTAGATAACATGCCCGGGTCAACAGCTTTCCTTGACCAACCCATGCCAAGGAAAGCTGTTAACTCGGTGCTAGTTCAAGGGGGAAAGGGTTAAAGCAGAAGTAAACCTGACAAGAAGGTTAATTTGTTATAAAGCCCACTGAGAACAGAAATATAATATAAACATAATGCATATTGGAGTAGTAGGACAAAAGTAATGATCAAATGAAATGTCATGTACATTGTTCTTCAATTTTTGCCAGAACGTTGCGGGTCCACCATCTCGGGCAAATATCAGTGCCATAATGCAACAGTAGTGACATAGTGTCGTCACAGACAGATTATCATTATTTCAAATAACTGCTGAAATTTCAATGTTTAAAATCATTTTATTGGTTGCATGAAGTCGTTTTTGTTTACTTGTACAACTGTGCAATGTTTTTATTTTAAAAACAGTATACATAGGTTCACTTGTCAAAATGTCAAATCCAACCTTGGGAGGTTGGGGTATGATCACCATGATCACCACAGCCTCCAGGCCATACCTGTGACAATACTTGTGACCCTTAGAACTATCATTACTCAAGTTCTATCGATCTGATCTGCATGATCATCACAACAAAATATTTCCAGCCTTAAAAAGTTTTCAGTGACAAAATGGTCTCAGTTCGGTATATTTTGACATTAACAAAGTCCCATAGAAAATACAGCATTACTGTGGAAAGACGTAATGCCAATGTCTTGGCAACTGTTTCCTGTTAACTCTTTCAGTGCCACATTTTGGAGTGAGTCAACAGGTTTCCTCAGAAAAGCTGTTGACCTGGACCATTATATTTTCTGGAACTAAAGGCATGCTTGTGCTGGAATGAAAGGTCTTTTCACAAGGTTTATGAATCCAGCATCCTTGTCATATTTGAGAGCAGTCCTTTTGAAGTAGTTCGACTTTAGTCACGGTTGCCATTGAAAGAATTAGAAATTCCCAGCATGCACCTGATTCTGTTTAGTCCTTAAAAATTATATGGCACCAGTTGAGCAGGTTTCTTCAGACCACTATCACAGAGTTAGTCAAAGAAAACTATCAAATCAGTATGGAGAAGGCTAAAGGCTCTTACAAAATGTATGTATTTGTAAACCTTGGGAAAAGGGCCTTAAATGTGCATGTAATCTACTATTACAGTGGTCCCCCTCATGAAAGCCCCCCCCCCCATGAGGAGAGGCCACCCTCTCTTATAAGGCCACATTTCTGGTGCTTTTGTGGTTGCCTCACGGGGGGGGGGGACCACTTTGTATTGTACATATTAAACTTATTTGCAGTCTGTGGATAAATGTATGAGAGTAATCGACAAGTTTAGCCATTGTCATGGTGATGTAAGCTTGTTTGTTTCAGACAAATGATGCACTGGGCAGCAGTTTCAACTTCATCTATTTTTTACCCCTTATCATCTTGGGATCATTATTTATGCTCAACTTAGTTCTGGGGGTTCTCAGTGGGTAAGTATAGCTAATACATGTATGTGTGGAAACTACTATGCATAAATATGGCTCATCTGTGTGCACAGACAAAATACTGGTCTAATAGCCTCGGATAAGTGGGCAATCAGGTTGACAGAAATCTGGCTTATCAGGTTGGTAAAAATCTGACATGTCTGGTTGATAAAAATCTGACTGTCAGTTTGGTGAAATGCACTAATTGAGATGACAATTTGACATGTCAGATTGATTCAGAAGGAGACCCAAATATAATGTTCATATTACAATGTGACCTATAGTGATGATGTGTATTAAAAAATGGTGAGGAGCACAAAGTGTGGACATAAGTGGCTCCATTTGTACCTGTTAACTCATTCCATACCAGTCCCTGATATTTCTGTATATTTACCTAGATTTAAGAGGACAATTGCATATATTTAAGTACTTCATGAAAAGAGCTTTCATTCAAGTACCAACATGTCTATAGTCTTAAGTCAGTGGTTCTGGCACTGCCTGGCAAGTCATGCTGCAGCTGCAGCATGACTTGCCAGGCAGTGCCAGAACCACTGACCAAGGCCTGTGCCCATAGTATGGAATGAATTAATGTTGAGATTCAACCATGAATAGATGCATTCTTACTCCCAATTCATGTGCAAACTCCGAAAAGTCAGAATGCAATCAGATAGCAAATATTGGATAAAGAGTTTGACTGGGAAATCCTCTCTTTTTTTTTTTTAATCAATGTATATTTTATTTTAGTAATCAATCAATCTATCACCAGACATGGGATGGCTACTTCATGGTGGTAACCATAAATAAAGAATGAAATTCTTCCCATAAAAAGTTGAGTTGACAACTTCTGTTAATATTTTCTAACCAATTAGTGCAGCTAAAACACCACAAAGAGCAGAGAGAAAATAAATACATACAGTTGATGTGGGTTTAGAGGACACAACAAGAAGTCTGCGTTCAATTTGTCAAGAAATTTTTGCACAAGTTTCGTATGTGTATTTTCATGGCTGCATATGCCAGCTTGGAAAAAGAACCTTAATTTCCAGGAAGTAATGAAAATCAGCTTTTTTCTCTCTTCACTGCAATTCATTCATGGTAACTTGGTGTGTGGTTATTGAATGCAATACAGAGATAGAGAGCTGTCAGTTTTATGATGAATGCATGGAGGTTCAGTGACTAGGTCATTGTATATAGACGATACAGATGGAAAGGCAGGGTGTCTGTACATGCGGTAGCTGGAAGCCCACACTGTGAGATCCCTGCATTGACAGTGCAGCATGTGGATGCCTGCTGCTGGCTGACATTCTTCTATTGATTCAGTGATCATGGTGCATTAATATTGATTGTGCTCCATGGAAACCAGACTCCTTGCATTCAGAATCTGACCCCATTGCGTTCAACTACATATCAAATGGTGCAAGATCTCTACTTGTATCTACATGCTTAATTTTTTTTTTAATCACTATTAAGCTTCAACAACAACCATTATAAGCTATGCATGATGGTTGTAGGGGGGAAAAAATCTATAGGGTTTTGTTCATAGAGACAATTATAGACAAGAGGCACTGCCTTCGCTGTTGAAGGGTCATTTATACTGGACTGGCACTTGTGGTTCTGAATTTGCATTGTATGGACACCATGGCACATGTACATTGATCGTACATCAGCATTGGACACCTTTGTGATCAATTTTCTTTTCTAATGACGTTGATGAGAGACTGGTCGCTCTTCAGGTCACAGAGTTCCAAGTTATATTTGTCTATAACTAAGCAACTGACCTCAATCCAAAAATAAATAAATGGATAGATGAATGGATAGGAAGGAAGAAAGAAAGAAGTTGCACTGATCAACCACAATTTTAAAAAGCATGTGGATGGGCCTTATTTCAAGCCCTGATTTGATATTGTGGTATACTGTTGCAATAGGACTTACCAACTGTAACTGAAAACTCCCTGAAAAAAAATAAGAGCACATCCTTCCGTTTGAACTAGCTCAAAAAATTCTGTGCTGAAGGTTTGGAGTTTTATGTTGCACATATGAATCTGATTCTTAAAGATGCTCAACTGCAGCACGATAGTATATACAGCCCCAGGACCGTCGCCCCTCAGATTAAAACAGTCAACAGCTTTCCTTGGCAAGGCTTTGGCACTATGCACCTAACCTGTGCCAAGGAAAGCTGTTGACCTGGGGAATGTTATATTGATATATGTTCAAGGTCTCGACTATAATTTTTACTATGCCCCCTTGCTTTTTCTGTCTGTTCATCCATCCATCCACTATTATTCGCAAGCTTGTCCTTCAACTTAGAGTAATGAAACTTAAGACATAGGTGCATCTGGACAAAAGGGTGTGTCATGTACCAAAAGTAGGTCACTAGGTCAAGTATTTGGGGTCACAATGACATATCCTTGTAAAATAATGTCCAGGCTAAAATTCCTTTACTATTTAACCTAGCTTCATGAAACTTCAAATACACACTTATATCTTGACCTAAAGGTGTGTCATGAACAAAACTAGGTCACTATGTCAAGTATCTGGGTCACAGTGATAGAATCATGTAAAAATACATTACACTTCATGTCTATGTTGTAGATAAGGGACCACCAAATGCAAGTCCCCTATTGTGATCACAGATTACGTCTGTCCAAATTGTTTTTTTCATGATAACTTGAGGAGTTTTTGAGCTAGTGCTTTCATATTGCACAGGATTTTAGTCCTCTATAAGGGCTACATTAAGTTTAAAGATGGGTGACCTTGACCCAATTTCCAAGGTCACAGAGCCATATTAGTGAATTTGGTGTCCACGTGATAACTTCAGAAGTTTTTGAGTTAGGGCTGGGGACCGCCAAAGGTGTGTCCACTATAGTACTCGCAGGCTCTGTCCGTGCGTGCGTGCGTCCAAATCATTTCTGCATGATAACTTGAGAAGTTTTTGAGCTAGGGCTTTCATATTGCACAGGATTTTACTCCTCAATAAGGGCTACCTTAAGTTTTAAGATGGGTAGCCTTGATCCAATATCCAAGGTCACAGAGCCACATTATTGAATTTGCTGTCCTGAACTGTCCCATGTTTTTATATTGCGGTCTCCTATGTGGTGCAAGCACCACCATTACATCTAGTTCTGTTGTCCTTCAACTTAAATTAATTAAACTTTACACACAATTGCCTCTGGACATAAGGGTGGGTCATGTACCAGAAGTAGGTCACTAGGTCAAGTATCTGGGTCACTGTCAGGGCTGTAATCCTGTCAGGGCTATAATTTCTTTACTATTTCACTTAGTTTCATGAAACTTCACACACACACATATATTGTGTTATATATCTTTACCTGAAGAGGTGTCATGGAGCAAAAATAGGTCAAGGTCATGGTGATACAATCGTGTAAAGGGGCATTACACCTCATGTCTGCATACCTGTGTATCTGGACACAAGAATGTGTCATGCATAAAAATAGGTCCCTAGGTCAAGTATCTGGGTCACAGTGACATATGCTTGTAAATTCATGTCCCGATTTAATTCCTTTGATCTGTAACTTAGTTTCATGAAACTTCACATTTGCATATATCTTGACCCAAAGATGTGTCATGAAGTAAAACTAGGGCAAATATGTGGGTAATTGGTAAATCGTGGTAAAATCATGTCCAGACTATCATTCCAAGTTTCATGAAACTTCATACACACTCATATCTTTACCCAAAGGTGCGTCATGGAACCAAAGTAGGTCACCAGGTCAAGTATCTGGGTCATGGTGAGGCCTTTATATGAAATTGCAATACAGTGACCTTTGTGTCTGAGCTATAATTTGCTTGTCCTTCAACCCAGACAAATAAAACTTTACACACAGGTACATCTAGATATAAGGGTATGTCATTCAACAAAAGTAGGTCAAGTACCTGGGTCACAGTGGTATATCCAGGTAAAATCATGTCCGGACTGTAATTCCTTTACACATTAAGTTAGTTTCATGAAACTTCATACATGCACATCTTGGCCCAAAGGTTTGTCATGTAACAAAAGAAGGTCAATAGGTCAAATATTATGTATCTGTCCGTCCACTGTTCGTATCCGGCCTGTAATTTGCATTGTCCTTCATTTTTGCTGAATGAAACTTTACATCCAAGTGCATGTTGGCACAAAAGTGTGTCATGTAACAAAAGTGGGTCACTAGGTCAAGTATCTAGGTTACAGTGACATATCTTTATAAAACCATGTCTGGGCTATAATTGTTTTACTATTCACCTTAGTTTAATGAAACTTCACGCACACATATCTTGACCTAAAGGTGTGTCATGAAACAAAACAGGTCACTAGGTCAAGTATCTGGGTCATGGTGATAGTCTAATTTTATTGAATAAGTCATTCCAAAAATTAGAACTGTGATTAGCTAGGTTATAAATGAGGCGAGGGGGGCATATTACATTTTCAGGTTTCATTCTGTACCTATGTCTTTGTTTTTCTTTCCAGTGAATTTGCTAAAGAGAGAGAAAGAGTAGAAAACCGAAGAGCTTTCTTAAAATTACGTAAACAGCAGCAAATAGAAAGAGAATTAAACGGCTATTTAGAATGGATATGCAAAGCTGAGGAAGTAATTCTCAATGAGGAGAGGACGACAGACGAGGAGAAGATGAAGATCATAGAGGCACGGAGACGAGCAGCTTCTCGCAAAGTCAAGCAGATCAAAGAGGGTCGAGACTTAGATGACCTCGACAATGATGATGATGACATTTTTGCAGAGTTAGGCGGTGAGTCACTATGATCTTCAAGTTGGTATCTTTTCATGATAAAATGCATGTTCATTCACAGTGTATGTGTGGTATCCATATGTATCTGTATTCCTAGTATATATATATATATATATATATATATATATATATATATATATATATATATATATATATATATATATATATATATATATCTGTGTGCACAGGAACATTGGGCTGACACATGTAATTATGTCACATTTTGAAAGGTCCTTTGAATATCTTTGCTTAATGATGCCCTTTTTAAGGGAAATATAGGAAATGGGTATACCTTGGAAACGTATTCTGGTAACAGGTGGTTACACTTCATGTTTGGAATTCTAGTCCATGTTACAAAAATTCTTGTTACATGTTCCAGGTGCATGCACATTGTTGGAACAGATGTAATCTAGCACAAATATTCCGACTTCATCAAAGGTTTAAAAAAATGTGCGTTGTCTGTGCACTTATTAACATATGGGCATGAGGCAGGACTGTCAGGACAAAGTTGGTGGCATTTCAGAAGTTGTTATATTGACTGGTCTAAACAATGTTATGGTCAGTGAGTGGAAATTACGATCCCACATATAGGTACATCCACAGATCAATAGCTACCTTTGGCTGAAGCTGTTGAGGGCAAGGCCAATCCGATGTCTGTGGATGTACCTGCAATGACAGTTGGATTGGCAGTAAAGTCCATTCTACTGTGTTCTTGGGTGACTTGTTGACAAATTTCCGTACTCTGTCGATCCCTCCTGACCTACTAAAGCAACAGGTTGGCATTCTGTGTGCTTCAGTGTCATTGTGAAATTCAAGGTGGTGGACATCTCACAGTGACCAGCAATCTTGGTGGATAATGTTCTGTGATTGGCTGAAGGTCCTGGGCAACCCAATAAACATATTTAGCTTGTCATGCAAATGAGCAAAATATGCAAATGACATGGTCATCAAGTGCTTCCCTGTGGGTCGTAAAGGGTGAATCATAGGCTGTTTTGACTTACCACTACAAGTATGCATTGTGTCTGTGGGGCAACCTTGGGCATTATGTTTGGAGGCAAATCCGTTTTAGCCGGAACATACAACAAGGCCACAGATAATTGCTTTTGTGTGTTAATTTTCCAAGTGCTGCGAATTTGGACTTTGTCTTGATTTATTGCACCATAGATTATCAATTTGTTAATGGCATATGGCCACGCGCAAGGTTTTTTGCGTACATGTAGTGTGCCCTGCTGTCCCGTAACATGTCTTCAGGTTATGAGGGCAGGAAGCTCATGACCTCTACATTGTAGTTTATGGATCACCTGCCTCCCTCAAAGTACCAGGGGAAATATGTTTTAAGGACAGGAGGTACACCAAAACAGTTTTTAGGTAACCACCATCTTTGAAGGCCCATGGACTGAAAAGTATTGATGGAAACATGTTAACACTAGATATTACTAGAAACAACATTATCCACAGATTTCAAATATTGTAATTTTGACTTTCTGAGCTACTTGTTAAACATTGAACTCAACAGCTTTTCTCCAGCTTTGGGTCCAATGCACCCAAAGTGTATAAAGGAAACTGTTGACCTGGACTATTATATTCTACATAACTAAAGGCATGCTAGTACTTGCATAAAAGGTCTTTTACAAGGAACATGAATCTAACACTCTTACTGCAATTCAGAGCAGTGCATTTTAGGCAGTTCGACTTTAAGTCACAGTTGGTACTGAAACAGTGAATGACCTCTTTGACCTTGTAGATGAGGTGTTATTAACAAATTTTGGCGATAACAGTCTTTACTTTTGTTGGAAAAACTACTCAAAGTATGACATCCAATACCAGAAACAGAAGCCATAAATACCAGAACAGTTTCAGAAAATTTTGTGCAAGTTAATGCAAACATGGTCAAATTCATGTTGCTAAATACAGATAGTCCAGTGAGAGTTCAGATTAATATCCGGGATATTACTTTGAGCTCAAAACAAAGTGTAAAACTTCCTGCAGATTCACACATACATGTAGCAGATTTATACAAAATAAGCCTGATGCCAAATGAATGCTGTAAAGTAAAGTATGGCAGATATAATTTTGTTACCAAGAAAAATAGCTTTAAAATATTCTTTAAGCTTGATATCCTATGCCATTTTTCTGACTGGCATTAAATATTGTATGCTCCAACACTACTGGACACAAAAAGCAAAATTTTAAAGCATTGTAGCCTTTTGAATGCCATTATGGAATCACTTGCTGTTTTGTTTTCAATTGCATGACTCATTGCCTTTCTGGCCTAGCATAACCTATTCTTTCACTTTCCCCTGTGTTACTTTCACTTTCTCTAGCAGATAAGACTTTATGAGATGTTCATAATACTGTAGACATCCCTGCACATGTATGGTCTTTCATAAATATATATCTTGTTGGATGTTAAACATATCTGATGATGTAATGATTGTATTTTCACACACAACCATGATCATATTGTTTTATCAGGTAAAGCTTATGCCTGGAGAAACATTCACTCCATATAATCAATTTCAGACACGTTGGCATAAATATGCCCTTCAGTTACGTTTTCTTGCCCAGGTCATTTGCAAGTAGGGGGCAGGCTGCATGTCTGTCTGACCATGAGAGGTGGTAACACACCCTGTGTATCTTGCACTCTCACAAGGTCTGTCACGCTGTGTCTCTAATATTTGTCAAGTCAGTTTGGGGGCCAGTTTGTTCCCTTCACAAGGCTCAGGCATATTTGTCAGACTATGCTGCTTGTGTCTTGGAGACATATCAAGCTGACTTTTGAATTGTAACAGGTATATTGGTTGAATGGCCCTGTGCACAGGTACACTTCAGGACGGGGGTTAAAGGGGTTTTCCATATTGGTGTGCAGGGCACTTTTATGTACTGTATTTGTGTCCTGAAAGCTCCTATATTTTCTTCATATCAAACCAGCCATTATTTCTAATTTGCCTTGCATTCTGTAACTTGTATAGGGCCAAAATTATAACCTGTACCAGCACTCTGGCTCTCCTCCCCCATCTCCCCCCTCATTGGTTGTTTCAGTTGGCATTTGTTACGCCAAACAGGTTGTTGAATTTGTTTGTTAAGTTACCAAGTGGAATTGAACATAATCTTACTTAATTTCATTATAATGACACCACTTGCTCCCTCTGAAATATGTCAGATGCCTGAATGCATCATATAAATATGTCAAGTAGCAAAGGAATTTTCTTTTTGAGTCCTGCAAAACTTGGGTCTTTACGTGAACATGTCAGATATTAGAGTGTCATTATAAGGTTTCACTTTGCTAGCAGGCTTTTTTGGTTGTTTGTTTGTTATGGTTCAAGACATGGCTTGGGTGCGAAGATGTTTGACATGAACTTGCCAGAGGCTAGTCCTGTGAGTCGGAGGTTCCAGTCCCCTGTTGATTTAGAAAAATTTCTTTTCAAAATAGGGGTTGCAATTTTATTGGCTGCAGATGAGATGCATAATGTTGACTAATCGGTGGCATCTGGTCCATAATATATCCAGGTGAAGCTGAAGCATGGTTTCACTTTCAATTCAGAGTTTGGGCAGACAGGAGAATGGTAGAACACAAATTTGATGACAAGTTGTGTACATGTATAGAGCATGGTACTTCAGGTATCTACTATCCAATAGGACAGGACAAGAATACAAGATTCCAAGCCCTTGCTTTAGAGGGCAGTGCAGTCATTTCAGGTCTAGGGTTGTGTATTCCCATTACTTTCCATTGTAATTTACAAATTAATAACTTAAAACTATTTCAAACAGAGACATCAAATTTTCCACCCCAAAACTGTTTATATAGCAGAAATATTCATTAAAATTATATGACCACAGCTTCAATGGTGATCATTTGATTGTGGATCACTTTAAGGACAGTTAAGACACCCAAAATGTTTGCACGGCCGATTTTGAAATTTTAATGGTTTTTACAAGATGAATATCCTTTCTATTAGTTGTCAAAATTTCGAGCTTTTAACTAAAGTAGAAATATGAGAAAAACGCCAAAAACCACACAGGCATGTGGACATCCAAACGTCCATGTGTCATTTTTTTGTTTTTCAGCCGCCAAACAGAACAATGCCACCTGTCAATCATACTTAACAGCCTGTCACGTGGCTGCAGGTAGCAACAGCCCATGGCAAAAGGAGAGTGGTATCAGGGCGGCAATGCTAAATAAGGCAGCATGCCGAAAGTATGTTTGTGGGCAGGGAAAAGATGCAAACATGCTAACATATCATAGCCTTAGTGGTTTACTTTATAGTTATCTTGCTTGTTTTGCGTTCTAATGAAGGGAGCCTTTAAATGTTCAAGAGGAGCCGGAATCGTCAGACGATGTCCCTTCAAACTTCAAAGGCCGTGCCGCGATGGATTACCCCAGTGGTCCTTCACACCAAAGACAGGCAGGGAAAAAAACTGACACCCTAATCAACAATACCCACATGAATAATAATATTTTATCGGAACCCAGGGATGAGGAAATAAAAGTACAAATAATCATGTCGAAATAAGCATAAACGTGAACAGCAGAGAAAACACATAAAATAGCGTTACAAAGCTCAGATTGGAAAGAGAAATGAAACTCACTGAGAAAACAACTGCAAAATAATGACAAGCTAACTAAGTAAAGTGTAAAGACAAGTCTAACAAGCTAACTACATAAAGTATACACATAGACGAGTAAATACAATAAAACACTATCCCTAAAAACGGGATGAAGAGGTAGGGGGCGGAAGACCAAAGCCGCCATCTATACACTGACCACGAGCGGCCGCAGGCCGCCCAACCAAAGCAAGGCAACACAACTTTCGTTGCCAGGCTTGAGGTCAGGGGGCCGGAAGGGCCGCCTCCATGAGGTCACACTTTAAAACCAGACTGTCGCTGTCGCCGTTTGACAGATCGCTGAATAATGTTTTCCGTAGTTCAAAGGCTCTTTTATTCATGTGATTGGCCAAGAATTGATTGACAACTGCCCCAAATGTTCAGGGACGATGTTTACTACGTTTTGTACAAATATCAGCACAACTTGACCAAATGGTATTGTTTCAGAGGCAAATGATCAGCATCAAAGGCCTTTGAAGCTTGTTTTCTCAGAAAGGATAATAGGATGAGAGCCCCACCTAAGAATGGTTATTCCAAGAATATGGCTGGGTGAAATTTAATCCGGTTAACGGCTTTTGATTCTTTAATGTCTGAACTGCAAAAACAATTCAACGATTTTCTAAATTTTGCTTTATTCTTTTTCTGTGAAATGAAGAAAACGAACATCCTAAAAATCAAAGGGAAAATTGAAATGTCAAACTTTGAGGATGGATAACAGAAAAATGAAACCAAACATAAAAAATCGCAGGATTGTTTTTTGTTGCCAATATGTAAGGATTAAGATCCAAGTACAATTATGATTTTATCACAAATAATTAATGACTTATATCGACATTTATGGGGTGGATGCTTTGCGGTCAACTTTCAATTGTTTATTCAACAATTAACATCACAGACACCCAAATACAGGACATATAAATTCTTTGGAGTATGATAAGTACAGACATATATATTATGTTTTCCTAACGCAAATATATTTTGAGCTAGGATGGACTAAAGTGGGATTTATTTTTGGTGTCTTACCTGTCCTTAACATATAAACCAATGGGAATACACACTGTGTAGCTAATTGTGACCTCTCCTATTGATATAAATATTTTTTTATTATTCAAACAAAAGTTGGAGCAATGGCTACATGAGACAATTGACATTAACATGATGCTATTTCCACATAGACATGTTTAATATAGTCTTTAATTATCCAGTCAGGTATTTTAAAACATTTCCAGTTTTATTTGTTGTTTTTCATTACTGGTCAATTAGTGTCTAGTCATTTATTTGGTGTACAGAAAATTTGTGCTTGTACAGACATTACTTCCAGATGCTCAGCCTCGTTGTTTGTAGTGATCACTTAGATATTTTGAACACCATACAGATGTATGTGTTCTAAGCAGAGATATGTCAGCGCCACAAGGGTATACTTGTACCTTTTCACACTAACTCTATTTATACAATTATATACGCTGTATGTATGTGAGTGAACTACCTTGCTTACTCACTATGCCCCCCCCCCCCCCTCCGAAGGAGGAGGGGGGCATATGGCCATTACTTTGTGTGTGTGTCCGGATTGACAATTTTCATGCAATAACTTAAAAAGTTTTTATTTAGGGCTTTCATATTGCACATGCTAATAATCCGGAAAAAGGTCTTGGACAAGTAGGAAGATCGATGACCATGACCTAATTCCCTAGGTCACAGAGCCATTTTGGCGAATTTAGTTTTTCACGTGATAACTTGAAGTTTTTGACATAGGCATGTCAAATTGCAGTTGATGACAGCCCTACATAATGTCTAAGAGGAGTTCCAAGATGGGTGATCTTGACCAATCCCCAAGGTTACATAGCCATTTTAGTGAATTTGGTTTTCACATGATAACTTGATAACTTGAAAAGTTTTTTGCATCTTTAGGGATTTCATATTGCACATGCCGATTGTCCTGAATAAGGTCTTGGATGAGTTTAAAGATGGGCGACCTTGACCCAATTCCCAACATCAAAAAGCCATTTTAATGAATTTTGCTTTCACGCGATAACTTTTATGAATTTGGTTTTCATGTGATAACTTGAACAGTTTTTGACATAGGCCTGCAAATTGCAGGTGAACACAATCCTACATGAGGTCTCAGAGGCGTTGGAACATGGGTGACCTTGACCCAATTCCCAAGGTCACAGAGCCATTTTAGTGAATTTGGCTTTCAGGCGATAACTTGAAAAGTTTTGTGCAAAGGGGTTTCATATTGCACATGCTTATAGTCTTGCATAAGGTCTCGAACGAGTTCCGAGATGGGTGACCTTGACCCAATTCCTGAGGCCACAGAGCCATTTTAGTCAATTTGGTTTACACAGGATAACTTAATTGAAAAGTTTTTAACATAGACCTATCTTATTGCACATGGTTTAATCCTACATAAGGTCTGAGACAAGTTTGAAGATGGATCACCTTGACCTAAATCCCAAGTATACAGAGCTGGGGGGGGGGGGGCATAGATCTAGCAATTTCTAATTGTGCTTTAACTATATCAATGTGTGAATTTCACTGAATATAAAATGTGAAATTATATAGGACCCTGTACCATGCTATGGAGAGCTTTAACCTGGTTGAATCTGGGTCAACAGCTTTCTTTGTTGTGCTCCAGTCACAAGATGCTGAAAAAACCCATTGACTGATGGCATAACTTTTAATATTAGACAATATATATGATATCTTATGTTTTCTGTTTATTTATTTATTTATTTATTTTTTTTTTTTTTTTTATTTTGGTTAAAAAAATTATTGTGATACATCTGAGCTTGGCCCCTAATGTTATCTAGGATTATCTCTGTCTAATAGTGCTGAAACTTTGCCTGTTCAGGTAGCCCATTCAGCAGGAACACATTTGGCAAAAAGAAGAAGAGGAGCTGCACTGTATGCTGGAGAATGGAGAAAAGATTCAGGTGAGGGTTGCATCAAAAGTTCGTGAATCACTGCAGAGGATTCAATTAGCCAGTGAAAAAACATGTCAAATATTCCTGGGATGAAAATTATCATTCATAATATACATATACTGGGGTGGAAAATTGCAGTCTTTAGATGTAATTCAGTCTTGGGAAGGTCAGCCAAGCATGTTGATAACTAAATTTCATGTATGGGAACACACTTCAGTCTTCTCTTTGAAAGGTTTCAGTCTTTGTTGGTTTTGGGTGCTCCAACCAATTGTAACATGTTCCGTGAATGTTTTGGATGAGGGTCTCCATTGCAGCTACACGTAACTGGAATTCAAGTTACCATGTTTACAATTTCCTATGTGCATTGCATACCACACCAAGTACAGAATATAATTGTATATGTGCTGTCAAAAACATGCTTACTTTGGAACATGGTGACTGGACTAAAATTAATCTTTCTTGACTTTTTAATCTGTGTTTAGTTGAAAGTTTTTTTATTGTGGTTGTGTATGTTTGGTGGGGGGGGGGGGTGTCTTCAGTGCATTGCCGAAATGAGCCAAATGTCATCTATTGAAAAAAAATTAGGACATCTAGGGAGATATATATATATAAAATTGCTTTTAATATTAAATCATGGATAAATTGTTGAAGGGAAGTTTTAAACATTCAAGATGATATTGTTGCCTTTTGGCAGAACCAGTTCTCATTAATGGGTGTTGTGTGTCAACAGGTTTGCTGTACGGAGGTTGGTGAAGTCTCAGGTTTTCTACTGGGCTGTCATAATATTGGTGTTCCTCAACACAGTCTGTGTGGCCGTCGAACATTACAAGCAACCTCTGTGGCTCAACAGTTTTCTATGTAAGACCTCAAGTGCTGTGAAACCTTTGGCATTAACTCATTCCATACCAGTCCCTGATTTTTCCGTATATTTACATAGATTTAAGACGACAATTCCATATTTAAATTCTTCATGAAAAGAGCTTTCATTCAAGTACCAACATGCCTATAGTCTTAAGTCAGTGCCAGAACCACTGACCAAGGCCTGTGACCATAGTATGGCATGAGTTAAGGGTAGACATGAAGTGCTAGCCAGTGTTCAGGTTGAGGGTGTAATGAAGATGTCCAGGAGCAAAGGGGAGGGCTTTGATCCGTACACTTTTATGCAAATTCCTGTTAAGTAGTGTATCTTATTTAAACCATGCTGTTTAGCCAGATCCTTCTTATAGTGGAAGATGTAGATTTTTAACAGAGGACCTTGTATCTGGGGCCTCAATCTGGCACCCAATATCTGAAGTAAACTGAATAGACCTGCTAAACTCAGAGATTAAGGTTTTATATTTGAAATCTCATTTTGGGGTTTACAATGAGTTTTTAATGTAGTAGTAAATAATTTTTGTGTTTACATTTGTGTTATATCTCTAGAAAGTCCTAAAATGCTGTTGTTTTCTATTTTTCAGACTATGCGGAGTTTGTATTTTTGGGCCTGTTTATATTTGAAATGCTGTTTAAGCTGTACGGCCTGGGCTTTCACGTCTACTTCCAGTCATCATTCAACATATTTGACTGTGTGGTAAGTGTTTTCTGACCAGGAGGGAAATGTAACCTGATAGCACCAAAGTCAACCCATTTATGAGTGTCTGTGCCAAAAACAAAAACAAAATAAAAAACAGCAGATATATATTTGCAGCCGGACACTTTCAGTTGGGGGATGTAAGCTGAACAAGCTCAGTGGCAAATTGAATAAACAAATTATTTACTACTCGTAATGCTGCTTTGATAAATGGGCATTTTGTCTTTAACATTAACATGGGATGTGTGCACAGCATGGGTAAAAATGCATACTAATACAATGCGCTAAACATCTGTAAAATAATATTTTAGCATAATGTTTGCTTTGAAAATAACGCTACTGAAGCATGGGAGTTGATTCGAAATAAGTTTGTTCCTTTGCGGGCATGAGAGTGTGGAAAAGCCTTATTCATTCAATTGAAACATTTATAAAATGTATTTATAACGCAACCAGAAACGCTATAATCCATTCACATTGTAACCAGCAGTGCTGTCTGTGGTTACATTGTAACGAGCAGTACTGCATGTGGTTACATTACTAACATTGGTGCTGGGGTGTATAGTTTTAAGATAGAGGTGTACAGTTTTTAAGACATACACCCAGCCTGATGTGGGCCTTGCAAAAGGTGAAGTCATCCTCAGATTCAAGCGTAGCTGCCCCAAAATGGGCAAGTGAAATGGAAAGTCCAGAGTAAATCTGTACATCACTTGTTGCTGAAGACTATTTTGGAAGGGGAAGAAAAGGCACAGCAAAGGTTGTGTTCACCAGAACTCTATCCTGCTCTTCAGTTTTTTTTTTACTGTACACTTGCTTGTTTGACTACAACATACATTTTTTGCTAATGCAGCATTAGCAGAAATTTTATGTGGTACAAAAGGTACTTCCAATAATGTATATAGTCATGTAATTAATGCGACCCTTGCATTCCCGACATAGTAAACGCGACTGGGTGTTTCTGTCCCAGAACTAAACTATAAATCAGAAATATAGACCATCCAGAACTCCAGATACTGCTAGGGTTTCATCCTGTCAAGTTGATGAAGGTACACGTCCGTGTATATTGTATGCAACTAAACAATTTTGATCACAAAGAGACCAGAACAAAAGTAAGGACAAGTTTAGCACCGTGTTTGTCTCTTTGAAGGGCATTTAAAAACAAACAAACAAACAAAATTGAGGAATCTTTTCCAGACAAACTGCCACTGATTTTTATAGCCTCTGGTGTGGTAACTTTGATAAATGTGTACCCATGAAAATGAAATAATGTGAAACCTTAGAAATACATGTAAGTCAGCACTGAGGGATTAAAAAAACTTTTAAAATTGTGCAGAGTAAATGGCCATGTAGTTAACTTCTATATCCAAGATAGTCTAGAAATATTTTTCAGCAGTTTGTGCTAAAAAGTATGCATATATGTTCCTTTTTATAAAACTGTCATAAAAGTAAGCTTCCCAGGTTAAAAGGGTTGAGATTCTGTGTTTAATTATACTTGCCAAAGATTTCCTGAATATCAGTATCAACAGAGTTTGGGGGGGTAAAACTGATGGTTATAAGTGAATTTTTCAAAAGCTTTCATATTAAATATTTATATTTTTGTTGCTAATTGACACCAAATTTTGGTGCTATTAGCATGCATTTGCGGGGGCCTTTGTGCTTACAAGAGTTCACCCTTGCGATGATCTGTCCAGTCAGCTGGAGGTGAGAAAATGCTGTGCTTGGCTTCCCGCGGAAAAGGAGTGAATTCCTATTCGCAGCTGATTGGTTACTTTTACTACAATTTATGGGCCTGCAATTGCTGAATATCTGTCAATATTTCGTCAGCCTGTGACATTAACACACTGCTGAAACTTTGCATAAAGTAGTTTTGTTGGTGTAGATTAACCAGCAAACTTCTTCTTTTTTTTTTTTTTTTTTTTTTTTGTAAAGCAGCTGGAACATGGGACAGTGGTCCTGTGCAGACCTTTCTGCACACAATCTTTGTTTTGGCAATCAAAGTGCAGGATGCTGCTACTCCTAAAGTTTCATTGCAAGGCTCTGGCATACAATGTTTTACCTGAATTCAGTCATAAAATTAGCAATTCACCACAGAAGTGACTCTTTCTTGGGCCAAGTAGAACAATTAACTGTCTTTGTTTCATCAAAAAACCCCAAAAAACTTAAATGTATGATATTTGAGAAGCAGAGCTGACTGAGAACAGAATAGGCTCCCTCTGGGTTTTTAGTACAGCCATCAGCACAAGGTGTTACTGTAAAGTGTGACCTAGTGCAAGTGGAACACAGGGAGACAAGGGCACTATGCTCCTTGTATGTAAAACTAGGAAATATTGTTTATGCAAGTGATTTACTAGCTTATTCAATCATCACATACATGTACGTGTAAGTACAGCCTAATATTTCATCATAAACATGCATTTTGTCAAATCTGGTAAAACAACTGATGACTTTAAAGGGGTTGAATATTCTTTTTCCTCCCAATTGGCAGAAGATGGCTGCCTGTTGAACCATGTCCCACCTTACTGCCCTGGGTAATGCTACAGGTGACACCTTGTGGTGGAGCCTGCACAAGCAACCCAGATTTGTGCTATAAAAGGTGTGGGTGCAGAGCAAGTGCATTGGTCCATTATTAAAGTGTCAGCAGTTTTAAGGTGCCATCACAGTTCTTAGAAGAGTTATAAAATGGCACAGGCAAGATTGTTGGAAGAACAACTAATCCAAAATATACACATCTGCCAGCAACTTGGTATATCCAGTTGCATGTGATGTCCATCCTGGCCTCAGTGGCCAGGAAATCGAGTCATGGTAAACTAATAACACCATCAGCCATGATCAGTTCATCTCCAGACAAATTACATGTCTTCATGGTGCATGTACAAATGAAATATGTGTAATGGTTATGGATTATAGAAAGAACCACATGGGTGCGTGCACTGGTTGGCAACTTTATTTCAGTTTCACTTTTAAAGAACTTTGCATTTCCCTTGAAATGGGACAAAGGTCATGAGGTGATGAAGTGCGTGCCGGCCTGTTTGTGGGGGTATTGGGGTTGATGTGGGATGTCTAACCCTTTGTTATTTCTACAGGTGATAGTGATCAGCATATTTGAGGTGATCTGGTCTGAATTCAGGAAAAACTCCTCTTTTGGTGTTAGCGTGCTCAGAGCACTACGACTTCTTAGGATATTTAAGGTCACGAGGTATGTGAAGACATGACGTGCACCGGGCTGTACTGTCATCTGCTTCTCCTCCTGTCTGCACTCTCTGTCCTCTGTGCTATCCCCAGAATGCATGGTGACTGCACGAAGCAAGTGACTGAGCTCTTCAGTCGCCATGTGACTGTATAAGTGCCGTTTCTATACAGCTGTTTGCACGAAGATGTGTAGTGCTACGGTGGCCAACATGTCACCTGCCCACGCTAATGGGAAGGGTGACATTTCTACCCAGTGGTGGGGTTTCAGATGCATCATTTTTTGTTGTAACCATGGCAATAAGTCATATATCTATGACAAGCCTTGTATCCATGGCAACAAGCCTTGTAACTGTGACAACAAGCCTTGTCACCATGACCGCAAGTCTTGTCCCTGGACAGTTGCACATGCTTCAACGTTGTTTTCAAATTGTCAACATGATACCCGTGTCCGCTGTTAAGTATAAAAATCAGGGTGGGTTGAGCAGTCAATGTTGAAGCATATGTGGAAAGTTGGTGGGATTTTTCTGTCACGCTTTGGTACATCAAAGCTAAGCTTTGAACCGCTTGTATGTTTTGTTGCACGTGTATTGGCCTCCCGTGAAAGCTTGCTGTGCGCTAGCAGTAGTTTGATGTACATTGTCATTGACAGATCATATTGGGCAGTGCTTGTGAGATTATCTGGGTACATGTCTTCCGTGCCACATCTCTTGGTATCAGTGTTCTCCGTTCTATGCGTCTCCTACGAATATTTAAAGTGACCAGGTGAGTTAATATAACGAGATTGACACATGATCATCATGTGACTGTACACAGTGTCCACTCCTGTCATGTGACTAGATAACCACCAATCACAGGGCGAGAGATAACACAATCAGTCACATGATCATCATGTGACCATTTTCCACCATATGGTCATATTTTAGACTCATGACTTTCTTCTATGGTATTTGACACGAGTGCCTAGACAATGCAACACCAATATTTAAGTTTGGTTGCTTTCAGGTTTTCTTAGCATGCTCACTGGAGTCCATTTCGCTCACAATCTGCCACAACGTAATGTTGGGAGAAGGTTCCTAGGAGGGCAATTCTCTAAAGAGACTGGGCCATGAGTAATTGAAGTGCATGTGCATGGCTGATTTGTTGGTTGTTAATTACAGTAAAAATAAAAAGGAAAATTCTCAGTGCTGGTCTGTTTCTACACTATTCTGATGCAACAAACCTCTGTCTTTTTATATGAATTTTCTCAAATGTTTAACAGTTCTACGAAGGAACTGCTATATAAAGTCCCTTTTTGCACAATTCTGGCATAACATGCATCTTTCTTTAGTATCATGTGCATATCTGAGATTTCACACCTGCCTATGGGAAAAGTTGTCCTTTTGAGTCACTGCCTGCACATTTTACCTGTACTATGTATTCTTTTGATAAATTGGTAAACAGGCCTGTATTTAATCAGTTTCTATTGCCGATTGGAGGTCCTTAAGTTTGCTGTTAAAACCTTTTTGTGGGCTGCTACATAACAGTTTTTTTTCCACTCTGACACAGTTTGCTGCTTATCTGTAATTTATTGAATTAGTTTTAACTACATGTACTAAATTTTCCAGTTCATGCTGTGTTGAAGTCCAAAATAATGTCAAAAGTACTTAACAAATTTTTTTCAAATGTGCTTGGAAATTGTCGGACTAGTGTTTTTCCTGCCAAAGAGACTAAGTCACATAATATTCACTTGTCCAAGGAGCTTAAAAAGAAAGCAGCTACTTGGTCTTATTGCACACCAGTAATTTTTGAACAAAAGTACAATTTTTGTGGATTAGTGGGATCTGCAGAAATACCCAAGTTACAGATAGAGGAAACCAGCCCGGCACAATATGTTTGGTTTTCTGTACCCAAATCCATGACATTTAGATTGTCCAGTGTGAAAAACTGAGCCTGGTGGGAGTCTGTAGAAGGTGTCTGTGTTCTGTACTCAATCTACACTGTGCTGTCTTTCTGATCCCTGGAGCAAAGCCACATGGTAAACTAGCTGGTAAAACATTCATCTACCTTTAGAGTGGGCATCCTTTTAACCCTGCATGCTGAGGTGGTAAACGAGATTTTTTTTGGGGGGGGGGGGTGTTCTGAATTATCTGCTAAGCCCTGCTGGGGAGTGACCAGACTGTCCCCCCCCCCCTCCCAAAAATGCCAACAAAAAAAAAGCAAAAAAAACAAAAAGATCCCGAAGGGTTTTAACCCATTTCCTTTGAATTAACCCTTAAAGTGCTGATTTAAGACTGAGTCAACAGCTTTCCTCAAGACACTTTGCAAGCAAAGTGCCCGCAGGAAAGCTGTGGCATAAGCAACTGCAATTCTAAAATTATCGTTTACTGGTGTCGAAATTATTCAAAAACTTAAAGGCAAAGGACGTGACAAGCGTCCATGTTTTGAGTGGTTTAAGGGGGATAGATAGGAATCATGATACACAAAGCCTTTTTATGGAGAATTTGAAGAGCAATTCTGGTTCAATCTGTAAGAGAAATATTGCTTGCAGGGGATCAACTAACACATTAACAAATATTTGTCTGGCGAGGGAGTCCGTGTGGGAACACTTAGTAGTAAAGTTATTGTAGCTTGTGTGGCTCCCTGCCAGGAGCGTCAGAAAGATGAGCACTGTGTATTTTGTATAAGTGACCACTTTGCATGTGTGTCTTCACCTGCTGCTGCATAGTTCTAGATAGTACTACTGTTTGTGCTTGCTTCAGTGTTATCTATTCATCAGAATATAATGTTGCATGAGTTTGTTCGACTTCTGTAACATGCAATTGTGTGATTACAATGACTGGAAACAGGTTTTGGTGTAAAGTGGAACCTCCATGATCATTAACCAATTAAATGTGAAACCAGTAGCGTAAGGGGGCTTGCCAGTAACATTTTTCACCAACTGAACTTGCCAGTGACAAAAAATATCAAAAATGTAGTTTCCGTTGTAAGACAATTTCTGAACAAAAACGCAAAGTCGATTCAGACAAATTACATGGAGCAAAATGGCTAGGTTGGTAACCAAAAACCTGTGCTTGCAAGCCACAATATCTTTGCATGTTTAAATGGTAGTTGGTGCTAATTTCGAGTCAAGCGTTAAACATTCCACAGTGTGAGGAGGTATACATTTGGAATATGCTTTCTGTGAAAATTGTCATATCAATTCAGAAATTTGTTGCTGGATTAGAAGGGTAAGCGACTATAACCCGTACAAAGTGAATGCATTATGCAAACGTAAGTGTACATCGCTTAAAAGTTCTACCCTTGCTGTTAAATTCTTTCCAGGCTCCAACGTGTACAAATAGTATGGGCTAGTTAAGAGCGCCCCTTTACTGCTTAGCAAAAAGTGGTCTAGTAATACTGTTGGTTTTGAAATACAGGTAAATTTATCAGAGAAATAGACTCTGGTGTCATAAAAGGGTGGTCCTTGTCAGACCACCTGCTTGATGGACCCCCTCTTAAAGATTCTTGTTTTGACTATATGTGTACATATAATAGCATTTGGGTCTATTCAAGATTTGAACTGCCGCATTTCGAAGCACCTGGATGAAAAGACTGTAGGGGCTGTTGAGGCCATTTAACTGTGTCAGTGGATCGTGCAGAATGGCCTCCTCAGCCATTTTTTCTATGTAAATCAAAATCTGGGTGTTCAACACGTATATTTACATTTATCTGAATAAATGTCAATTTAAAATCTGCCACAAAGCTGTTAAAATCTTACTAAATTCACTCACAACAATAACGAATGATGACATCTAACAGTAATCAAAGACTAACACACAAAACATAGTTCTTGAGATAAATACTTTATTCAGTGTTTGGGCAGGGAATTCTAACATGTAAATGTAGTAATTTTTTGTTTAAAATCATTATGTTGTTGTTTACCATAATTTTCTTCCGGGGTCATGTCATGTTGACAAAAGTACTGCCTCATCAATAGGTATATCAGTGCACAATGTGATTTGCCATTGTAGTTCATGACCTTGCATTCATGAGGGAATGACGCGAAGAAAAAATCCTGTCTCTCTAATGTTAAACTTTTGAACAAATGTAAATATACGATAATGATTCTACATTGAGGATGTAATTCTAATGAACCAATGGTACTGGATTCAGAGAACAAGATGTGTTTTCAAAATCTAAAAGGTTCTCCATGGGATAGAAGTTTCCAATTGAAGAGGTTCCACTTTACAACACTTTACATGATGATCGTTATGTTGAGTTTGTACAGCAGGTTTTAAAATTGGCAAATATCATATTGAAGATAATTATAATGGATTGTGAGCTGAGCGGTCCTTTGCAGCAGTCTTGAGTTCCCCTTTGTCAGAGTCAGGGTCACTTTACACAGCCAAGAGCAGAACAAAAAGCTACCTTAAGTTCAGCCCTAGGTCAAAACTATTCCACGCTATTCTGCCAGACATGGACAGTAAATGTATCTTTATTAATTTCTGTTGGAAAAGTGTAAGCTGTGTGAAAACTTACTGGTGGATATGGGTGAATCACTAATTTTCAAACCTTTTGAGGTCTGCCCTGCACATGGGACACTGTCTGCATGTGCAGTGGGTTGATTTCAAAACACAAGGGCAGAGCTGTCTGGAATAAGATATAATTAATTTCCTTTCTTCGTTTTCTTTTGTTTTGCACAATGCCTGAAGAAAAGTAATTGAGCACACTCAGCATTTTTAGTCCAGCACTGGAAAAACTGATTATTTTTTAGCTCTCCAATAGCTATCAACCTCTGCATATTCTTCTAATCAGGTTGTTGTTGATTCTTATGAAAGTGGGTCCTGCATAAGACCCTACATGTATATGCTCTCTCTTGTAATATGGCTAGGAAAATATTTCGGAAAATTTCTGAGTGATGATAAAATTTCTCTATATGAATATAATGTGAGAAGATAGTTATGCATTCAAAGTGGAGGGACAACCTATTCATTGCAGAATGGGATAAACTTAGATAATTAGTCTCACAAGAGTGCACCACTGGTCATAAGGGATGAGCAGATGTCAAGTGATCCCTCAGGGGATTAGTTTTCCTCATGACAGTCAGCGAGTTAGTATTAATTGACTCATCTGCATACATTTCTTGCAGTTGTCTTGGATAGTGTTATTTTGACCGGCGTCTAACAAAATCTATGTCCAGATATCTAAGCAATTGCAGATTTGCATCTCTAGGACAAATGTAGAATGGTTTTTATTTGAGGGTGGACTAGCAAGTTTGGAGATGGGAGCAGCGGCTAGATCATTTACATATTTTAATTGTTTGAGAGAGAGAGAGAGACTATACATACTTTAGCATTACAAATTTTGTGCATGCACTGAATATCAATTAGGTACGGTTGTGGTTTGTAAAAGTGAACTTCAAATAGCCTGTGCTAACACATGTAGTTCAGCATATTAACTGCAAAATGGGATACACTCGGTGCAGCACAGTATTTTGGAAAGGGATAGTGTTCAGCTTGACATAATTTAAGATAAAATGTGATGCCTGAAGGAAAGTTAACAGAGTGAGCAAGAGAACTTGGCTGACTAATCCTCGCAACTTAACACTGATAGCAAGTCTGCATATACTGATCCTCGGCTGCTGCAGCTTTTAATTACATATGAGAATAAAGTGTAAAGGCGATTTAACTGACTTGAAGGGAGACAACCAAAAAGTCTGTCATATTGATCCTCTGGTAAATTGATCCATGGTAATTAGTGGGGTGGGTTTTTTTGTTTTTGTTTTTTGTTTCTTGTTTTTTTTTGGGGGGTTGGTTTTTTTTGTTTTGAGTTTTGGGAACCATAAAAGAAGTCTTAAATTGAAATGTCCACAAAATTGGTGTTTATAAGAGTGACTTCCTAGTGTATTTTGATTTGGAAAGTGAGAGCAGAGAGTGAGTTGTTATGAGTATGATGCTGGTTAGGAGTGGAATCGTAGAGATACACTGACTATAGATGCTGTCCTATGTTTCAGGTACTGGGCATCACTGCGCAACCTGGTGGTGTCACTCCTGAGTAGTATGCGCTCCATCGTCTCCTTACTCTTCCTTCTCTTCTTATGCATTCTCATCTTCGCACTTCTTGGAATGCAGCTCTTTGGCGGAGAGTAAGTGCAGCTTAAATAATGCCAAACCTTTCCGCTCAGATTGTCCTCAAGGGTTCAAATGTAAAACATCTGCGTAGTATTTTTGCTTAAACCAGTTGTTCACAGGAAAAACAACATTTACAATGAGCATTTGAGCAATAACCTTCTGATCTCAATGCGAACTTGCCAAAGTATGATGATTTCTCTGGAAAAGTAGTGATCATGTTCATACTTACCTGACTGTCTATATTTATATGTACATGTATGTATGTATATATGTTTGTGGAGATATACATGTATTTATATATATATATATATATATATATATATATATATATGTTTTTTCTATATTTATTTACCTGTCAAAATTTGTTTGTTTGATGCCCTCACCCCAAAAGTAGTTCTGTTATCAGTCTGTTTACAATACTGAGTAATTAGAAGTTAAATTGTCTGAAGTAAAATTCTATTCTGTTAAAGAAGTACAGTATAATCCGTGCGTTGTATGATGATCCATGTGCTATCATTTGTGTTTCAGGTGGAACTTCCCAGAAGGGCGACCACCCATGAATTTTGATACATTTCCCATTGCACTCTTGACAGTATTTCAGGTAAAGTCTCCATATATATTACTTTGAGGTACTTTTACATGTATCATATAATTAGGGGACTGCCGAAGGCGAGTCCCCAATAGTGAACGAAGGTTCCGTGCGTCCGTCCATCCAGATCATTTCCGCATGATAACTTGAGAAGATTTTGAGCTAGGGTTTTCATATTGCACAGGAGTTTAGTCCTCTATAAGGGCTAGGATAAGTTCAAAGTTGGGTGACCTTGACCCAATTTCCAAGGTCACAGAACCATATTAGTAAATTTGGAGTCCACGTGATAACTTGAGAAGCTCCTGAGGTAGGGCTTTGATATTGTACAAGATTATAGCCCCCTGTAAGGGCTGAGTCAAGTTCAAAGATGGTTGACCTTGACAATAGTTGCTGCCCTAAACTGTACCTTGTTTGTATACTGCAGTCCCCTCAGTGGTGCAAGCACCACTATCGTATCTAGTTATATAATATTTGCCAATCTCTGACACAATCCAGTTTGAATGTGTAGCGAGAATGACGCTCTCCATTTGAGGACATCTGTCCTTTTAAAGTGGCTTTTGTAGGTGTATCAACCAGTCCATATATCAGTTATATGAAGTTTGAGACATTTCCTAAGAGCTGCTGTGTTCAAAATTAATGCAATTGAATATGGTTTCAAATTTGGAAAACCTCAGGTCAGTAATGACAGGGGTTGAAGATGATTTTAATTTCAAATTGAAAGTTAAAATGTGTCCTCGTTATCAAGATTGTTGAGTGATACTGGCTGATCTAGATCCTGACACTGGAGGACTGGAATGAAATGATGTACAAAGGAATACGTTCCAAGGCCGGCAGAGCAGGGAATGGCATGCCCTACTGCCTCTATTTTGTTCTTATTCTGCTAATAGGGAATTGTATCCTTCATTCATGTCATGCGTTTGGGTCGGTGTGTGAGTTAATTGTCAAATGTGGATGCTGGTACATGTACAATGTAAATTTAGGGGGAAATGTGCAACCTTTGATTGTCAAGGATTAACCTTGTGGACCACAAGGTAAGGTGGTGCATTGCTCGATAGATGCAGCATACTGAATCAGCTGACCTGCAGGTCATGTGACTTGGACATGGGGAGCAGTCCTTACCCCGTTGTAGTCTGATACTAGCTTGTGCATTCAAGTTAATCCATATATATTTATTTGTATAGAAGTTGTTGAGGCTGAGCACGACAGTATGGGTTGGACATCAGGGTGTGGGTCGAAGGATTTAGATGTAAATTTTTATCTGCTTTAATGCTTTTACTTAAAATTTGTGCTATAGGAAACATTTTTTGCTGAGAATTAAAGATATTAAGATCTATCAGGATGGCACTGCTTAGGTCAATAGCTTTCCTTTGTGTGATTTGGACACATTCAGCCCAACTGGTGACAAGGAGAGTCATTCCCTTAGTCTTATTTTGAGCAGGAAAGGGTTAAACCATCGTCATAACAACGTCAAACCTGCTTATTATTTCATAATTCAATCCCAGTGAAATATGGATGTTGCTACAGGTAACATTCCCAGAGCACAGCAGCATGAAAAAAGTGAAAAAAAAAAAAAGCTTGCCAAGTTGTGTGTTGGTACGGGAGGTACAGGCTGTGAACATTTTGGGAGAGCATGCAGACCCGCCAATCCTTCTGCCATGAAAAAAGTATAGTGTACCTATGCTTTGACCTTTTCTTGCTTGCTTGGCTAAAATTTTGAAGGAAGTGATATCGATCTGCATTACGGGATACAAGTAAACATGCCTGCATCCAGTAGAAGATGAAGCAGTTGTAACATGTAGAGCACAGCTACATGAATAGCCCCCCACCCCGCAAAAAAAAAAACAAAAAAAACAAAAAAAAACCCCAGCAGACTGGGAGAACCTACAGGTGGCCCAAAATGCCTTGCCACAGGATGAGTGTGAGACAACTGTCAAAGGATCCTGATTGAGTATCGTGGCTTTGTTAGTTTTCTGGACATCACAGTTTTTACCCTCGGTGCATAAAGTGCTGGAGGGTATTGTCCTCCCCTGCGTTGTCTGTCCATCCGTCTTGTCAACATTACTGGGATATCTCAAAAAATATTCACCATAGCTATACCAAATTTTGGTCACAGAAGGAACTTATGATGGACCAGGTTCCCAACGAAAACCAGCTTCCTCTGATTATTTTCAAACTTTTTATGAAACTTTTAAAGTAGTTATTTGAAGGCCGTCTGAGTGTTGCAACCCTGATGACGTTGCCACAAAATCTCAAAAAATAGTGACTGGAGCTTTGCCAATTTTTTGTTGGAGATGCATCTTATGATGGAACAAGTTCTTATGTAAAACCAGCTTCCTCTGATTATTTTCAAACTTTTTATGAAACTTTTAATGTAGCTATTTGAAGGCCCATTGAGTGGCGTCAACCATGATGACGTTGCCACAAAATCTCAAAAAATAGTGACTGGAGCTTTGCCAAATTTTTGTCGGAGATGTATCTTATGATGGAACAAGTTCCTATGTAAAACCAGCTTCCTCTGTTTTTTTTCAAACTTTTTATGAGACGTTTAATGTATTTATTTGAAGGCCGTTTGAGTGGCGTCACCCCTAATGACGTTACCATGATATCTAAAAAAAATATTGACCACGGCTTTTACCAAATTTTTGTCAGAGATGTAGCTTATGATGCGCCAGGTTCCTATGTAAAACCAGCTTCCTCTTTTTATTTATAAACTTTTTATGAAACTTTAAAGTATTTATCTTCAAGACCGTCTGAGTGGTGCACAAGGGGACGACCTTACCATAATATCTCAACAAGGATCCAACACAGCTTTACCAAATTTTTTTCAGAGATGCGCATTATAGTGGATCACATTCCTAACGAAAACCAGCTTCTGCTTATTATTTTTGAAGTATTTATTTAATGGCCACCTGAGTGATGCACAGTACAGTAGTCTCTTGTCAGCAGAACTTGCCCCAAGAACACATCCAAAAGTGCATTTTCGTTTCATATAAGAACAATATAGAAATTTTATGTAAAGTTATTTACTGCAAAGTCTAAAAAAGATTCCAGAATTGAGGAAAAAAAAGATTGTGGGCGTCGAGGGTAATCTGTTCTCTGAACGCTATTTTCATGATTTTGATTTTGTGCCCAATTGCTGTGATATCACAACTAAAGCTTAATCAAAGCAGCACTGAAAAGTAGCCACATATTGAAGGTAAAAAAAACGGCAGACACATCAAGCAGTCATGTGTTTACTAAAATTGGTAAGGCTACCCCGAAAACTGATATGCCACAAAAACCCGGCCACAGGAGCATATGTACCTGCTATGTAACACAGCCCCCTCTGCCAGCCAACAGTGGTCACATATACATGTAGCAGGTGGTCTTTTTTGCCAGTTAAATTTAACGAAAAAAACAGGGGCAAGTGTCTTGATGGGTGGTCTTGAAAATGTATGCATCTGTCGTGAGAGAAGGTTTCTACAGCAGGTCCCACTCTGTGTGTTTACGATGTGTGGCTGGCCCCATAGTGGGCCTATGTTCGTGTGGAGTTTAGATCCACAAATTTACTGTTTCAAACCACATTACCTAATACTGTATAATCATTGATGTTCCTGTGCATAAAATTTTTCTCGAATAAGCCTCAAAAGAGATTTTTGCCCATATTATTTTCCCAGATTGATATCACCAAAAACAAAAAAAAAAGTGGGGGGTATTAATAGTATGAGACCTTCCCATTTGTATGTGTGAAAGTTTCTGTTCATATTTCAATTAATTACCACGTGAAAGATGTTTTTGTCGTGTGACTTTATTAGATTTTACCTGCCAAAATTTTCACGAATTTAATATTCCGGCATAGTGTCTACTCTGGAAAATTTGGGAATATTTTTTCCCATGCGAAAATTTATGATATTATTCCATGCCATTCATTCATCTGCTATAAGGGTGAATGGAGTAAAGAGGGATACAAGACGATGTAAAAAGATGCTATCTGATTGGTTGTCATAGATACATCAGCAAACTATCCACTAGAAGACAATGAAGATAGAGTAGGCCTACAAATACATTGACATGCATTTGCAGGCAAGGATTCCGCTAATTTGGTGGAATAGCATAGCCCAGAGGAGTTTATTTTAAATGTGACATGTTATAAAGTAGTTTATGTGAATCTTCTCAATGCTGTGGATAAAAATGACCAAATGCTGCCCTGTACAAGCCGGCGAATACTTACATCGTCACAGTTCCCTGCCCCATATTCATAAAAATCATCTGATAATTATTTGCTGTTTACAGAATGGAGGTTTATATACTTCGTTTCTCTACACTAAACTTAAGCACAACATTTTCGGTATGTGTGTCAGTATTAGAAATAAGAAATTATTTCCAAATGACCACAAGGTACGGCAAAGCATCAAGATTAATTGATTTGCATTGTAAATTTGGAAAGCACTTGTCCACAGCAGAATCTGCTTCGTCAGGAAAAGCCCTATTTGGAGCCCTTTTGTTTCATCCTGAGATGAGCATGATGCCTCCCCCCACCCCCACCTTCCTCCTAAACAGCTTCACCATATCTTGTCTGGTAAACAGGTCAACCTGTGAGCGTCTTCCACTCTCAAGTGAAGTACATGTAGTGACACTGAGAGTTTGGTCTGCATATGAGGCAAATGGGGAATCTGTCCTGCATATGTTAATTCAGCATTGGCCCTGATGATGGCACAGGTTCTGGACCCCATTGTACCAAGGAATCTCCAACGTAGAAGAGCTATTAATGAAGACATAATTGTGTTGCCTCTCTGTTTTATATAGATATTAACGGGTGAGGATTGGAACACAGTGATGTACTCGGGCATACGGTCGCGGGGTGGTGTGGAATCGGGCATGGCCTACAGCCTTTATTTCATCGTACTCGTAGTATTTGGTAACTGTATCCTTCATGCTTTGAAGCTTATTCCCAGAGATGGCGCTGCGATGCAGGTAACGTGCTTGGGGCATTACTATCATTGAAGGTGTGGGTATGCTTATTCGCTGGCCATATAATCTCTTGCCACCCCTCTTACAGGCGAATGACCAATGTCCTCTCCAGGTACGAAAAAATTGCAGAGCTGGTTTCAATTTGAAGCTACATGTACACGGTAAAGGTTCTTCGTGAATTCATGATTGTGCGTAATTTGGGAGCACACATATTTGATATTAGGAATATGTCGCCATAAACAAAAATACCCAGTTTGGATTTTATGTTGCCAGGTTTGATGCCTAAAATTTAAAAAAAAAAAAGGAAATTTGAAAAAAAGAAAAAGAGAAACATCGCCTTGTTTAATAATCAGATAATGAGGGAGTGTCAAGTGTCATGTATGGGAGAAGATTTATCACATAGGCAAAATGTAGGGAACAATGTTTAATTTTTTATTTTCTCTGCTTTAAAAGGAACTTTGGGTTTAAAGAAGTTTTATTAATCTGAGTTGGTCTTTGATGTACCCCAAGCAAGAGCAAGTATTCTAAGGGGATGTCACGATCATGAACAGCATTTGAATATATACTGTGGGTTCCCATCATTGACTTCAGCTGTTAAATTGAATCAATGACACAAACTCATAAAATTTTTCATCCAAGGGCCAGGGATAATGCTCTCCTGATTTGCATATCAGTATGCAGAATGTCGTGGAGGTATGTTCATATGCTGTGCAGCACATCGGTAGATTATATAAATGTGTGTACATATATATATATATATATATATATATATATATATATATATATATATATATATATACACACACATATATATAATCTACCGATGTGCTGCACAGCATATGAATATGTATATATATATATATATATATATATATATACACACACATATATATAATCTACTGATGTGCTGCACAGCATATGAACATACCTCCACGGCATTCTGCATACTGATATGCAAATCAGGAGAGCATATATATATATATATATATATATGTATGTATGTATGTATGTATGTATGTATGTATGTATGTATGTATGTATATATATATGCACACATATATGAATATTTTTGTCTTCCTGGGACAAGCACAACTTTGGAATGACCTGACACATTAGATGACTTCAAATTAGGAAATAATTAAGGCAGATCATTCCTGTAGTTTGTATTACTTGATAACCTTGAAAACATAATTTCCAATGAAGATAGCATTCAGGCTTGTTGACATCCCTGGGCTGGAAAATAGTGTGCAATCAGGAGAGGTTATTTAACTCTTTCAGTGCCAAATTTTGGACTGAGTCAACAGCTTTTCTGGACACACATTGGGTGCATTGCACCCAATATGCATCATAAAAAGCTGTTGACCTGGGATATTGTCTCTGGAACTACATGTATAGACATACTGGTACTTGAATGAAAGGTCTTTTTATGAGGAATACAAATCTGGGATCCCTGTGATAATTCAGACTAGTAGGACTTACGTAGATTGACTTCAGTTGTGATTGGCACGGAAGGAGTTACTAGCTGTCCACATCGTGCCACACATAATGGGAGTGGGCAGGCTTTTTACCCAATTAGCCTTTTGGCTGATGGAATATTGTCATCAAGTATGTTCCCTTTGTGGACAAAATAACTTCTGAGCAAATTTAGCTACTACCATGAAACATACTTAGGAAACGTATTATTGAAAGGTTGGCTAACTTTGACTTTCAGCGACTGACCTATTTTGAAGGTCACCGGGGGGGTCCTCTTATTTTTATCCAAGCCAAAGGGGTCTTAAGGTCATTGGGACCATTATATTTAGACTCTGTGGTTTAATGTTTTAATCAATGAGCCAAAGACAAATGTTGCCATGTTAAGAGTAGGCAGGTAAGAGGTGAGAAAGAGGCAGGGTTTGTGGAGGAGCACTGCCCTTAACCCTGTCAGACACACTGCTGAATGTCTTCTTGGCCATCGCTGTGGACAACTTGGCTAATGCCCAGGAACTGACAGCGGCCGAGGAGGAGGCTGCTGAAGAGGAAGATGAGAAGGTGAGTGACCTGCTTTAGGATATTTCTAATGCGTCCATTGACATCTGTTGCAGCCACAGAGAAACTGTTCTGAATATCATAGCCACAGAAAGATACTTGTCGGTTTACTGGTAGTGTGCATGTGGGTATAAAACCATTCATGGCACTACTACTTGTGTCTCATTTCATTCCTGTTTGCAATCCCTTGACATTATGAAAAAATCTAAGAACTTCCAGATTGCACCACTTGCAACAGGTCATGTTACCAGTGGTGCCATCTTAAAATGCATTACCTTAATTGTAATTTTTTTTTTTTATCGTTGAGCTGAAATGGGTTTCATTGACAAGCAGGAATCCTATTGTCATTAACAAGCTGAACTCAACCGAATAAACAGTGAAAACAGCAATTTTGTTTAGAGTGACAAGTTTGTTAATGTCTTAAAATGAACTAGTCATGTTAACTGTCTTCTGATAGTGATTGGTGGCATCAGACCTTGCAGAAATATTGGGAGATAGAAAAGATACATAAAGGATTCTGAAAAATCTTGGCATGTGTGTTGTTCCTTCATGTGTTAAATATAACACAGACAAGGAAGTTTGCTTGGCTTCTGCCAGAACATTCATGTATTAGTTTGGCTGCAGTTCCACAGATAAATATGAAACTTCATGTTTCAGAGAAAACAAGAGGCGTTAGAAAAAGAGAGACTGGAAAACATGGCACTAAGTGGTATTGAGCCACCCCAGGTCAACATCTGTCCACCGTCCCCACAGAACAACGAGGACCCTAAGACAGGAAATTTTAACTTGTAAGTAGGCGGTTTTTTAGTATCTGATTGGCACACATGTATACTGACTGCATGAGTCACGTAAACTGGGCTGGCACTTGGAATTTGACAAGTGTTGCCAGTTTGGCTAAAGCAACTTTAACCTCTCTATCCAAATGCTGATTATGTTTGTGAAAAGCATGTGCAGAATGTATATTTTCAAATTACATGCTTAGTAAATCTAGATAATTGAGTCAAATACCATGAATATATGCATCAAAAGTTGAATGGATAATGCAATATCCTTGGCCAATTTAGCTAAAGCTTACAAAATTTGGTTAGCCAAATCACATCTTTTTTTACCAGTGGCATTTGGGTGATGGATAGTGCCAGTCTTGCGTAAAGATCAACTTGAGGGGAGGGTATAGAATGGAGCATCACTCAAACAGTCCCCATTTTGGCAGGGCAGTGTCACTTTTGTATTCGATTTATTTTGTGTATTGGAAATTCCAATTAACAAAATTGATCAAGTACAGAAGTAACAGTGCAAGAAAAATCACCTGTTGTGCTTTCTGAATATATAGTATAATCAACTGAAAAAAAAATAAACAAGCAATTGAATGTTGGCTCCGTTTTTTGGTATGACAAGTTTGTTTATATCTATGTAAATGCTGCTGTTTATATACTAGAAATACAAGTCTGCGTAACATAGGCTTGAAGTATGTATGGTGAAAATTGTGATCGCTAAGTACACCGGGAGCCTTTGAAAAGCATTCCATGTGATGAAGATTTTCAGCTTTTGGGTGGTCTTTGATGCTGTCACGTCCACCTTGGGGATCCCAAAAAGTATTTGGTTATTAGATGTGTTTGGTTATCAGATGCTGTTGTGCTGCACAGGCCTTGCTGTATTTTGGACCCCCGCTCCCACCCCCACCCCCCACCCAAAAAAAGTAATAATAATAATAAAATATATATATATATATATATATACACATGCATTTCAGGAATGAAGCACTAACTAGTTGTTGCAATGGTCCAGGATTGGTGAAAGTGGATTAGAGTAAGGCCAGAAATGATTAGATCTTTCTCTTCATGTTTTGGACAGCACAATGTGCAAATCACTTGCAAGTTATGGAAACATAACTATATTTGAGCCATTGTCCTTGTTTCTTCAAAACATAAGTCAATACCAACCAGTGACTATGTCCAGGAATACAGCCCTAAACATCCCATGTGTTCCAAACTGTAACCTGGAATATCGTATATGTGATAATAATCATGAATTAGACAGTGGTATGTACATACATATATGTGCATAAAAAATAAGCATGTACACAGACAGGCCAGTGCATGCATGTATGTATGTAAGGCAGCTTATAAAAATTCTATACCCCACCCCGTTTCATTGGTCCCTTTTTTGTTTTCTACCAAATCAAAACTGTCATTCCCTGCAGAGTGGTCACTGCACTATGTAGTAGCGCAAGATGCCACCAGGTGCAGCACCGATTGTCAAGTCCAGTCATGTAGCCGTGTATATTTGTCTCACATTCTGAGACAAATTTGTCCAATGAGGGCTTAACAAATTTACCTTTCTACTTGCCCTTCGTGTTGTAAGTAGTGTCTTGTTCGTTGACTTGTCCGCTCTGTGGCAGCACTAATTCTAAGCGGGCGTTTTCACTCACAGCATCTCTTTCAGTGACCAAGGTCGCGGTGACCCCAACATAGACAAGAGTAACCTGAAGAACAACCCAGACAAGCAGATTGCAATGAACATCGGGCCCAAGAATAACCGAGTCAATGAGGGGCCAGATCGAGACTCAGACACAGGTAAGTGAAACCAGGCTGCTGTATCCCTGAAGAAGCCATCAGTGTAGTCTTGCATTCTACATTCAGGGGTATATCCTCTCAATGCATGACAATTCATCTAAATCCAGTCCTTCAGAAGTGAATAATTAGAACTCTCCCAGTGTTTTAAGTCCTTGCCTCCAAAAATCATATTTGCCAAAAAATAAGTCAGCAGAAAAACATATGTCTATTTGGAAACTGATTAAGACTATGAATTTTCCTCAAAAATTCATTGAAAGTTCTCTGGTATGGAATGTCTGAATTTCTCTCTGTTGAAAATCAGCAAACTTTAAGCATGATTGCAAGAGGACATGACAGTACCTGCAAAATATATTGAAACTGGGACTTTTGGGCAATTAGGCATTAAGACAAAATCACATCACCCATTATGACTTGTAGGCAAAGTGGTATTCAACATGTGTTCAGGTCCACCCATGTGCAGTTTGGCAGAATGGATTTTGGGCATGTTGTGAGTTAGACAAAACTGATTTTGATGTGCAGTAAAACCTGTCAAGCCAAACAACTCTGATAGCGGAACACTTCTGTTACGCAAACACTTTTTTGTGGTCCCAACTTTTTTTGGATGTAATTTAATAGGGGAGCCAATTGATGGAACCTGCAATCCCTGAACACCTCTCTACCCTGAACACCGGACACTTAATTTGGGTCCCAAAGCAACATTTAACCTGTCAAGGCTGAACACTTACCCCCCCAAAAAGAAGGAATTTTCACTCAATTCATCGATATTTGATACAAAAACATCACAACTTTTTATATACAGCACTTTCATCAAATTCGTGGCATTAATGTATTCAAAGGGTGTCAATAGTGTGAAAGGTTCCATGGTGAGACCTTCTACAGCTGCATACAATAAACTGGTTTGAAATGATCAAACTAGTAGTAGTGAGTGCATTCTGGAGTTTACCAGTATTATAAAGGGCAATGCATATATTGTGTGTTAATGTTGGACAATAAATTGATGTTTTATGTCATCAAATTTAATATGCACATTTAAATGCACTGTCACCATGGTCACAGGCAGGCCAGATATACAAGTACATACTTCAGTACATGTACATATGCATGTGCCAGTAACATGAGTAATGTAGCCTAATGATATTGAAAAGTGCGTGTACTGTTAGCCTCAAGTTTATGAACCGTATAAACTTTTTTCCCAAGTGGTTGGAATTTTTATAAAGTTATTTTTCATCTTAGACTTCATTTTTCCTTAAAGTTTTGGTAATTTATGCAAATATATCTGTATGAGAGCTAGTAAATTACCCAATGCATTTGCACGTATAGGTGAATTCAAAGTTTACATGTGCATGTAGCCACAATACCACACTCCCGACCCTCTATCAGCCAAACATCTCTGATACCTGAACACTTTGGCTGGGTCCCAAGGGCGTTTGGCCTTGACAGGTTTAACTGTATTATGGTAGACTAGCCTTGGAAAAGTCCTCCCCTCAGCTTGTTCTGTCTGACATTGGTGGTAAAAATTGATTTCGCATGTGCCAAAGGCACAGAGTTACTTGTATGAACAGACGGAGCATGGGACAGGGGGACTTGGTTCAGACTGATCTAGACATGCAGCACCTTCTGTTGATGAAAACATCTGCTCCATGCTATTATTGTGCCTGTATAGGCTTTCTCTTGATCATGTGGCTATGAATTGTCAGATATCAGTCTGCACCAAGTCCTTCTCTCCCGCGCTCTGTCTGTTCGGGCAAGTAACTGCACATTTAGTGCATGCAAAATAATAATCGCACTCGATTTTTACCTCCAATGTGGGAGAAAACAACCAGAAGAAAGGACTTCTCCAAGTCTAGTGGTAGACGTAAAGCCACTAGAGTGGCGTCTGACCCCCAAGACCTCCCAACTGTCAGCTAAATAGGGTCTCATATTGGTGGTGTCCTTACAACACAATGGATTCATTAGAGACATAAACTTAAGTGTCTTGCAAGGGCAATGTTAAAACAGATGTGGTCTCTCGTGAGAGGCGGTCTGTTTAGCAAGTACCACTGAAGTTCAGTGTTGAGCAGGACTATGTCCTTGTGAAGGCTTGATGGACTTTTCTGTTGGCGACCATAGTTATGATTTACAGATGTAATGGGGACTGGAAAAGTTTCTCAGATTTCACAAGAGATAGACCGTTATGTTTAAAGTGCTTGATTTGATGACAAGTAAGTTATACATATTACAGAGGAGAGCTCATTGAGTGTCTTAAATGTGACCACAACTTTACTTACAGTAGTGCAAAACAGCAGTACGGGCCAGCCCAGACCACCCGGAGGTACTTATACTAACTTGTACTCGAACCAGTTTTATAGACTGGTATGCTGGTGGTAGGCATAATGCAGTTTACTCAAGGTGATGGGCACAATCCAGGGTACATGTTCATGTCGAGATGTACCCTCAGGTGGAGGGTATAGTTGAGGGCACTCACAAGTGATGGGCTAAGTGGCAATTCACTTACTATAGATTGCAGACCTGGTCAAGTGCAGTCGTACTCTTAGGTGGATAATAGACATAGTCCTTTACACTCATAGATGGAGAGTGATGCTCACACTGTAAATTGCTGTATTTTCATGGCATTTTTTATTCAGGTGGATTTTGTTCATCTATCATATCTCTACATCTAAAAATATTGAAAAATTCTAGGACTATTGCATTTATATTTCCATGTGAAAAAAGCAGATTTTTTTGGTAAAAAAATGCATTTATGGTGAAATCTTATTAAAATGACAGCATCTGTTCCCTGCAAAACATGCCGAATATGTCACATAGCACAGGAATTTGACTTTAAGTCCTTCAAAGATTGTGTCATTTAAGTGATGTCATATATCTGAGTGCTGTAAAAATGAGGTTTCACTGTACATCAATACAAGTGACAACTATATATCACTTTTTAAAGAACTCTGTACTTTTTGTTCAAAATACAAATTTAACCCACTCCTGGTCAGAGTATGACTGAGTCAATAGCTTTCCTTGTTAGGGGTTGGATACATTGTGCCTTACCTGCACCAAGGAAAGCTGTTGACCTAAGGTGTGCCATCATGAATGGTCTTGTATACACATCTCAGCAAAAATGTTTTCTGATAACAAGAAATGTAAGCAAGAACATTAAGGCAGACAGTAAATTACATGTACATCTGGGCGTTTTGGGGCAGTTTGAGTGGGAAGGGGTACGTGGGACGCCATGAATTAGTGAATTGTTAAAATCTGTGTGTACGGTGTATGTTCATATGCACAAAGATAAGTTGATTGACAGTAGTCCTGTGCACTCATGGCTGGCAGGCTTTGCACCTGTTTATCAAGTATCAAGTTGAGAATGCTCATGGGTGATCAGGGTGGTTCTAAGCTATGATAAATGGGGTGGGGGCACTGTTGTCTGCTGTCAAGTTGGTTATGGCCAGGGTTCAGTGCACTTGTGGCTGGTTTGTGGATAGGGTTCAATATATTTGTGGCTGGCTGTGGTCATATCAATGTTTTCAATGCTAGTGCATAGGCTTAATGAACAGCTTTTCTGGGCATGCTTCGATTGCAATTTACCCAACTGCATGGAGGAAAGCTGTTGACTCAGTAGCGATTCAAGGGGTGAAAGGGTTAAGTCCGCTAATAAAAATTGGTGACAGTGGCTGTACAGCTGTCCAGTTTGACTGCACCTGTCATTAAAGGACAGTTGGACCTCAAACTGGCCTTGATCATCTATGATGTGCTGCACCAGCAAGTGACAAGGTACAGCAAAAGTTGTAAAGAGATGGGAGATTTGGTTTCATCCTGTCATGACTCTTCCCATCCCATGCCAAACATGGCAATATGGTGACTACTACTGTGGCAACATTAAAGTTGCTAGTTTAAAAATGCCGAGTTTATCCTTTCATTCTATCTCAGTCATGTGCAGGCAAGGCAAATTTGTCTTTTTTTTCCGGGCATAAATTTGTAACAAATCCCAGGAATTAAGCCCTCATGTTCATTGCCGACGTTGGTATATTATGTCAGAAGCCAGCGCATTGTGTTTCATTGACCTTGCTTTCATAAACAAGGCATAACGTGAAGTGTACAGTTAGCACAACAGGCGCTGCATGACTGTGTGCCTGGCCAAGTTGCAAAGCTGATTTCTGTTAAAAGGGGAGATGGGTCTGTCACTTATGTTGTTTTTCATATTTATGTTGATCAGTTTTGCATGTTTTTCTTGTGCAGCATTATTATGTTGTTGAAAACTGGCATAGAATGGGGTTTAATTACTTATGGGGAGGATTGGACGTTCAACTGGGCCCTTCCATGAAAGCTTGGCAGCCGTCCTTGCCCGACGAAGGAGGGCATGAACTAAACCTGCCAAACCTTCATGGAGCAGGCTTAGTTGAACGTCTTATCCTCCCCAGAAGTAGTTAAACCCCTCACCCAAAGAAGCTAAAAGTGCTTAATATTGTAAAACCTATGAGAACTGCCTTACTATCCCAACCTTGCTGAGGATTGATCATACATGTCTTTCTTGAATGAAGATATTTCTGGGCACTAGAAACCTTGCGTGTAGAGAATATTTTACAGGTGACTAGCAAAGCTCAAGAGTGGGTAAGACATCTACAGCTGCATGTACTTATATATATATATATATATATATATATATATATATATATATATATATATATATATATATATATATATATATATATATATATATATATATATACTACTCTTATTAGAGGGCTTGTGGCTCTACAAAAATGTGTTTGGGGTCTTACTTCCAACCATATATCCATCGGCCTACCATGGGTTTAAACTTTGACTCAAGACCTTGCCACAAGAAAGATGTAAAAGTCCCTTTCAACAATGAATGCTACCAGTTCTGTGTGAACATTAATGGCAAATTTCTGATTCACAAAAGTGCAATGCTGGGTTCTCATTTTGCCACAATTTAACATTGAGAACATTTACAGCTAAATCCTTTTGCACACTCTACACTTACATAGAAGATATGTGTCTACTAGTGTGATTAAGGAAATCAGAACTTCAGCATCATCTTGTGTAGTCGCCTTAAATATCAATGCCCTTTTAACAACTTTTATCAATTGATTATATACATGTTGACAGCCCAAATTTGTTCTTGAATAGAAAACTGAAACTATATATGGTCAATAATTCTACCAAAAACCCAAGAAAAAACATTTATATGTGTTTCATGTTGCAGTCCTAAAATTGTTTTTGTTTAATTTATTTTATGTAGAAAAATTAAACTATCACTAATTAAGAGAACCTACCATAATAAAATTATAGATTATGTATATATTTTTCAAAATTCCACATTTTTTTCAACTGTTTCAAGTAGGTTCAAACTGGAAACTACATATAGTTTTTCTTTAATTATTCAGTTAATCTTAAATCCTATCAGAATGACTTTTGACTGTTTAGACTGTGTATCAGTGAGAAATCAGGTGTTGACAAATGGTTTTAACTGGTATGTATGTCAGGTATGGCGTTTTTCTTCTTTATCCTTTTTAACCTTTGCTAATCACTGACACCTGGTGCAGGTGAGAAGAACTAAAAACTCCTCATCCTCTCATGCATGAAAACTGATTGCTGTGTCGAAAAGTAAAGAAGTTATGAGTTATATATTTCCCCGACACTTTAATTTGCCAGCTGGTGCCAATGGTCTGAAAGTTTCATTTGACAGGTTCATTATGTTTACATGCAGCATTCAGTCTTAAGACTGAAGCAGGTATTGTTCACTGGTTGTGTGTTCACTGATGCAACTGATCAGTGCTAATATTGCGGCTTCTAAGCCAGTGTTACATGCCGACAGGTTTTCTCAAGCTTCAGACAGTGAATGGAATAAAACCACTCCACTAAAGGACAAATATATATCCACAGCAGATATATATGTATTAGGCGATATATCTGTGCACCAAAGGTATACAGAAGAGCCCTGTATGATCAAAAAAAAAAAAAAAAAAAGTACGAAACAAAAAAGAATGTGCCGACACAATTAACTTTCATGTTAATAGAGAAACATGTGACAATTCAGAACCGATAAATTGTTGACTGTTTCCCCTTTAAACTGGCCAAAACTGGCTGGTGGTCAGATGTGATCTACTTCAATGTTTTGTTTGTTTTTTTTTGTTTGTTTTTTTTGACTCATTTCAACAGCAATGACAAAAACCGTTTGAAAGAGAATTAATTGTAGATAAAACCTATCAAAATATCATGCCCCTGGTCAACAGATTCCCACGGCAAGGAAGGGTGTTGGCTCTGTCAGAATTCAAGGGGGAAAGTGTTAATGCTGCAGAAACATGAAGTGACTGTTGTAACTGTTGCTACAATTCCTATATATGATACTGCAGTACTACTGCATGGATATTATTCACAGTCAACCAGTTTTGTGCACAGATGAATAAAAAAGTATGAATGTGAAACAAGCTAGAAGTATCTATAAGCATGTGTGCACTTAGCAACTTGGGCGTATACAGTGGTCCTGCTTTTGTAAGGCTGCCCTGAGTGCAGGAGAAATGTGGCCTTATACTAGAGGTGGCCTTTCTTGAGGCGGAAAGGAAAATGAAAATACCATACTTGCTGTCTACAGAAGTGGCCTCTGTAGAGGGGGGGGGGACCTCCTATCGGGAGGTGGGGGAGCCTTTAAGATAGAGGCCACTGAAGCCCTTTTTTAAAAATTGTTTTGCTACTTTGTTATGACTTGCAATAAAGCTAACTTTGGCCTGATACCAAAGTGCTGGAAAGTTTTGTTTTCAAGTAGGACAGAGCTTGCCCAGCAAGAGGTTGCTGGTCTATGAGCGGTGCACATGAAATAGACAGTAGCTGCGTGAGTGTCATTTAAGCGCTCTGTCCAAAACAGCAGACCACATGGACTGGGGTTTTTTTGGTTTTTTTTTACATAAGGACTGCAGTTTGCTGGTTCAGCTGTTTAGTGTCTTATGCTGGGAAGCTTATACTGGTCTAGAAAGGCTGCTTTTCATTTCAGCCCTTGGGATACCAAGTCAACAGCTTCTCCTTGGGTTTGCTTCACACCACCCACAGTGTATGGAGGAGAGCTGTTGACCTAGGGCATTAGTTCACTGGTGACTAAAAAAAAAGAAATTTTAAAGAAAAATATGACTTTTACGACATTGGATGCTTGCCTGAATTTATAATCATTATGGAAGAAGCTTGCATGCCAATGCATTTCATTAATGCCCGTAGGGTGAAAACATGTTTGTAGAGCCACAGGTACAAGATAGTCTTAATTGAGGGGTATGACTATGCATAAGATGTAAACATACACCTATATTAATTATACAAACTGTCAGGAGTGGTGTGTCTGGTTGGGACAAAATGATTCTGGGCAGGTAAACCATGAACTGTGAAGCGCGAGTGGCTTCCTTGTGCAGAATCATTGAGTCCCTACCAGAAATACACATGAATGATGGTTTGTATTTATCCCATATTGTTTCTCTGGAATATTCCGTTTAAGTAGACAACAAAGGATAATTTTTGGCAAAAAAGAGACCAGAAATATGTAGAAAAGTGTAACCACCCAACAGTGCCATGCACAGATGAATCAGTCTGTTCTAGAAATGTGATGCGGTACTATGCGATACAGGAGGCAGACATGATAGCCGTAACGCATACCATTGTTAGCCTCCCAAGGGCCCCATATGGGATAAAAGTAACATACATGACACTTGTTTACATGGTTTTCAGAGAGCCTCAGCAGTACGACACCAGATGACCAGCAAGACTCGAAGCCCAATCCAGATGCGTTTGGCCAGCCCAAGCCTATGCTACCCTACAGCTCAATGTTCATTTTTGGACCCACAAATCCGTGAGTGTTACATACATAGCTTTCTTGAGACAGAATCAACATCTCGGCGTCAATCCACTGAAGATGGCATGTGCATTAAACTGGCTGGTGGTCAAATGTCATCCGCTTCAGTGTTTTCAACAAATTTCAACACTAAAGAAAAACAATTTGATTTAGAATTGTAGATGAGACCTATCAAGATTACACGCCCCAGGTAAACAAATTTACTGGGCATGGGTTGGGCACTAAGTGCCCAACCCATGCCGAGGAAAGCTGTTAGCTCACTCTTAACTCAAAGGGGAAAGGGCTAATACATGTCCTTAAAGATCAGGGGCCAAGATACTTGTGTGTACCAGTAGTTATTTTGCGTACTCCATCAGATTTGATCATTCAGGGATTGTATCTCCACAAAAGCTGGGTACCACATATTTTTGTACATGTTAAATCTTTGTCAAAATATGAATATGTGTAGTAGAAAATAACCTTGAACACGAAGTGCAGTCCGGTGATATAACATGGTCCTAGCATGGATGGATAACAAAAAACAGCAATACACTATTGATGTACATTGTAAAATAGCAGAGCAACAGGTCAGACTATTTAGGCATACATTTCATTTTTCACTTTGGCACTTTAAGGCTAACAAAAGACATTCTCACCCATGGAATCTGAGATTTCCAAATGATTTTTTGAAAATTTTTAGTTCTCTATAGAAATTTCAAAGAATAAAGGCCTTTGACAGCGCTCTGTAGACAAAGTATTATGTGAGTAGTTTTTGTGGCCTTCCTCTGTAAATAAATTGACTTTTATTTACTTTTATGGTGTCTTGGCAGCTGATCTTGAACTCCTTGCTGGTCACAGTACAACTGAATCAATAGCTTTCATTGACATGGTTTGGATGCAATGCGCCCAACTCATGGCAAGTTAAGATATTGACCTGTAGCATGCCATTGTGAATGGTCTTACATACAAATCTCAGCGGAAATGTTTTCTAGCAGCAAGAACTTTGATTAAAAACTTTAAGGCAGGCAAGAATTTACATCCAGGTGCTTTTGGGCAATTGAGCAGGAAAGGGTTAATAAAGAAAGGGAGTAGACATCCCTTGCAACTTGAGACATTTGCAGGTACAGCAAAATGTCTTGTTCATAATGACACCACCTGTTCTCTGCAGAATGTATCGGACATCTGAACATGTCTGATGAATAAGCCAAATAGAAAAAGAAATTGACTTTTAAGTCCTTCAAAACTCCCGACATTGGGCATATGTCAGATGCCTGAGTGCTGGTGTAATGAGGTTTCGCTGTGTCTTAAAACGGGAACAACTTGCATGTCGATACGTCATGATAAGTGTTACATGTAGGTCCATCAGTTAAAATTCTTCAATATGAATGACTGGCAACTCTTGAAGACAGGTCCTGCTTGTAAATGAATACCAAATTTCCATGTGTACAACTTATTTCTTTCAATATTTTAACATCTATAGGGTAATCTATATAGTTTTGCAGTCACTAACTGAAAATCCTTCAGTTGAGAAGGGAAAGTTAAAATTAAGGTGTTTTGGCCGACAAATAAATACTAAGTTACCCATTAAGCTTTGATTGGATGAAGTGGGTCTGAGTGTGATTTATCAGTACCATCAAAGTGACAACATTGTAATCGTAAGAAGCAGCAAAAACTGCTATTGTAATGTCTCATGACAGTTTAAAAAATAATGTTTTTGCATGGAAAACTCGCTTCTAGTTTTTATTTTATTTTTTTCAATTTGTGTACCTGTTGTTGAATGTATGCATTTTACTTGATTACTATATAAGTCAATGGTGGTTGCACTGGAAATTCACATTTTCGACTTCTGGTCCATAGCCGTCAAACCATTTCACTTCAAACTTGGTAGGGCTGTACTGTTATTTGGAAAAATCTTTTAAGATCTTCTCCAAAACCACTTGGCCAATTGCTTCAAACTTATACAGGAACACTTCTAGGGACCCTCAGACCTTAACTTCTTCAGTAGATGGCACTACAAATACTCTTCTGTTTTTTAAAGAAATTTTGTGTGTTTTCACTATTTTTGACCTATCCAAAAAGATCAGTCAGATTGTCATGAAACTTGGTAAAAAGGCAGCGTGGGGTAGGGTAGGTACAAAGTTGTGCACCAGGTGGCAATACGCCTGATCCCTGATTTTTCAACAAATTTTTAAAATTCAGATACCTGTCAGTGAATGCTGCTGCATGCATTCCTGTTGATTACTATTTTAAGTGCATGAGGTTTGCAATGGAAAGTCACCTTTTTGATTCCTCTCCAAAACTGTCATCCCCTAGGCCAGATTGAGACTTATTACGGGTTGAATGTCAAGGTCAGCTGAGATCAGGCTGTTCACATAGCGCTCTTATTTGATTAAATGGGAAGTCTACCAACTTGCATTGCAGACCCACTTAAATACATGTAGTCCTGTGGTATACCAAGCAGGTACATTTTATACAGGTTTTGTTGTAACTATTACATACAAGGGAAAAGATTGGTTTCTGCTGTTTTGCCAGCTTATGAATGAGAGCTGATTGTAGTTTGCACAAATGCAAACTGCAACCATTGAGCAAGGTGTTAAATGGATTCTATTTCTTTTTGTATCCACCAGAGTGCGTCGCTTCTGTCATTTTGTGGTGAACCTGCGCTACTTTGACCTGTTCATCATGATCGTGATCTGTGCTAGTAGTTTTGCACTGGCAGCTGAGGATCCGGTGGTGGAGAACTCCAAGAGAAACCAGATCCTTGACTGCTTTGACTATGTGTTCACAGGAGTGTTCACCGTGGAGATGGTGTTGAAGGTAACTTTATACAAAATCTGACTGGCTTGAAGTAACTTTATACAGAACCTGACTGGCTGGTACATTATGTAACATTATACATCTATGACAGCGCATGACCTGTTCCATATCAGTACCAGTATCAGCATGGAGAGCTTCATATCAGTACGAGCAATAGTGAGTACTGATATGGAAGTGCCGTGTGCTGATACTCGTACTGATATGGAACAGGCCATGCATTATTATGTTTATCATATTTATACATGTATATTTGATGGACCTACTGACTATAAAAAAACACAGCATGTTAAACTATTGTCATATATTTATTGACGCTTCTATTCTATGTAAGTGTATCACAGGCATCACTGCCAGATGAATGATCCCCAGCACAGAAAAAAAAAGTCAATTTTTCTCACTAGGTGGCGCCACAAACTGTACTGATATGACATGCTGAATTCCATATTGTACAGGAAAACTGTACAATACGGCAGCATGTGAGATATGAGACTTATTGAATGTCACATATCGCATGTACAGGATTTGCCATATCTTTACTGATAACACGTCTGGAATATGATAATGACTTTTATTGGATGGAATTAACTTGATAAAGACTGGTTGGCAGGTGGCAAATTGACTATAGACTGGTTGACTTGAAGTAACTTTTTTCACACTGTGATTGGCTGATGATTACTTATGCAGACTCTGATTGGCTGGAAATAACTATATACAGACTGACTGGTAGGAAGTTACTCTATGTAGGCTGTGACTGGAAGTAACTTCACAGAGACTGTGAGTGGTTAGAAGTCACTGTAAACACAGTCTGATTGGCTGGTAGTAGTTCCTGCCACTCTTACTGGTCAGTGGGCTAACCGGCTGAGACAATCATTTTGTGGTAGTTTGGCTTGCTGTCGTGTAAGTGGTCAGATGGAGGATGTTGATTTTCATTTATATGTCATTCCCAGGTCAGATGACCATGAAATTAGGCTGATTGTTCTTAACTAATCAGATCCATGAAGTGATAGATACATGTACACTGTGGCTTTGAAAACAGATTGATCAAAAGCTGAAATGGTTCTAGTTGCTTATGTACATCCAGCAATAGTGCATGTGGCCAATTAGATGCATTAGGATAACATTTTACAAAATGCTACATGCGGTATATAAGTCTGTAAGTTCAGAATTTTATGCTTCGCTGCAAGTCAGCCATGTATGTAGTTCAGCATGTTGAAATGGTCTGTTTGGGGGTAAAAAAAAAAGAATAAAACACACACAAAAAAAAGAAAACTTTCAGTCAAAGAAATATATTTTTATCAAATAATTGCAACAATTGTTATCAATTCACAAGTCATATTTTTATCTTGGAAATCAGGCTATCTTTGTGATTGTTTTGTTAATGTTTTGCTCTGCTTACATCTGCAGGTCATTGACCTTGGGGTCATATTTCATCCTGGAGCATACTGTCGAGACTTGTGGAACATTCTCGATGCTGCAGTTGTAATTTGTGCATTGGTAGCTTTCGCATTCAAGTAAGTATTATTATTGTTCTTCTCGGTGTGGCTTTATTTACATGATCGCCAAATGTTCTTCTTCCATGTGTGAGAACTCAGAGTTAGACTGACATGTGTCAGTCTTGATCAGTGAGGTTGGTTATGGACTTTTCAAAACCTGGATGCTGTACAGATGCCAGTAACTTGATCGAGAGAGAAAAAAAAACAAAGCTAAGACTAAGAAATCAAGTGAAAGTTTCCTCTAATACGTACAGCTGCGATCATGAAAATTTGTCCAATTCCTAATATTGAATTCTTTGGTTTTTTGTTTATTTGTCACAGAAAACAAATTGGGTATACATGTTGTAACCTTAATACACAGGTACGAATTGAACCTCACAACTTTTTGCAGGAGTCACAGTAATTGGAGCGGGGGCCTAGCATTAGGCTGGCCATATCACAGATGTAAACAAACGCTAGGCTCCCAAATGTGCGACATATCAGCTCTTTGCCAATGTGGCAGGTAAAACATTATGAGAAAAACAGAAGTAAGCATCAGATGAAAAGCCAATTTGTTCATGAGTCACATGGTGACTAAATCTGCTTGATATACATATATACAAATAAAATGAAATGTTAAAAGTTCTAGATTATAATCTATAACGATGACACTTTGTATTTCATAGCAAATTTAGGTATATATGCAATCTTTGAAATAATTTGCTGACTTTGGAATTAACACATATTTGCCTATTTCCCTCTGGTCACAGTAATAGGTAGGTACTTGGGGCAGTTTTTTTTGCCAGAGCATGATTTTTTTTTCATTTATATTTTTTTAATCGGATTCTTTGAATTGGCATGATGTTACGAGATACTTACTACAAAGTTGGAGATTAACAAAGGGTTTGTATATAGAGTTTGCCAGTGTAAACTGTGTGAACAGTTCACTGGGTGACTGCATGCTAGTGTGTGATTTTTCTACCAGGTGGCAACACTGAAGTGCAGCTGTTTTTCTTGGCCTGTATGTTGATTGCTGTGACTTTTGACAGCTGATACATAGATGTGTATGTCACAGAGGGTATACATGTTGGGCTGATACAGCATATACTGAGTTGTTTACATCATGAAAGCTGTACATACTCAGTACACACAGTATATGCTGAATGACCACCCTTGTATATCTGGGACCATTCTGGACAAGTTATCTTTCCTTAGGGGTCAAAGAAGTAGCACAAATCTCAACTTTGTCTGACACTTTATAACTTTCATCCGTTTTTGTGACTTTTTGTAAGTGCTTGGTGAAACTTATTTTTTTACTTTTAGTGCATGTGGTGGCATTAAAACGTACACGCACACACAAAACTTGAAATACTGACACGTGGTTTCAGTCTTCATACTAGGATTTGTAGTGGTGTTTATGTGTAAATAAAAGTGGACCCTGTCGGTAAGCGTCTGTTGTCAAAGACTTGTCAGATTGAGACCAAGCAGTTCGCAGTTGAATTGCATGCACCCAGCTAGTGCCAGCCACCTTGTCTTGCTGCACCATATCACCGGAGAGTTCATTGGCTGAGCTGTACAGCCAAATCATTGAAACCTTTTCTGATTTGGTGCTGCGGAGCTTCCACTTTTTCACACAAATTTTGCTATATGAGAAATATTTACAACAGTGGAAATTAAACTAACGAGTGGGGGGGGGGTGTAATGTTGTCAAACTAAACCAAAAAAAAAAAGTATTAAAAATTAAATTTTGATAATTTTTGGGTCTCATGCAGGGCATGATCACACTGAGCCAAAAATTTCAATCCAGTCCCCAGACATGAACTTACATGTCATACCCGTGGGTTTACCCAGTCAGCAAAGATTGGCAGCCCCGCACTGAACATTGATGGATGTGGCAGTGTGTGTCTGTTTATCACCAGTATCTGATGCACGGCACCTTAAAATGTGTTCACAAACTGTCCTAAGATATGAAGACCAAATAAATGTTTATCCATCTATGCATTTAATTCAATGGTAGGGCCATCAAAAACAGTGAAACCTTGTTATGATGATGCCTTCTGTTCCCCGTAAAGTAAATCGCCAGATAAATGAGTCAAATAGCAAACTAATTTTGTCTTCTAAGTCCCCCAAAAGTTTTGTCATTAAGTGAATATGTCCGACATCTGAGTCATTTAATACAATGAGGTTTCACTGTAATATATGTGTTTATTGATAATCAGGCTCCATGTAATACAGTGATTGACTGTCTACTTTGCTTACTGATTATCTCCAAAATAAAAGGTAATATCCCTCACTGAATGCAATGCCACATGATCAGTTATTGATATTGCTGTCTCTGGTTAGATAAGTTCCTTCCCATTGAGAATCCTACGTGTAGTTTTCTTTGGGTAGACTTGCAGAGTGCATGCCAATGAGAGTACCGCCATGTTTAGAGGCAGTTGCCTCTCATTCCATTCATTGGTGGCGATGCCTCCAGGTCATAATTCCATATGGCCAGTAGTTTTGGTTTCTGTGTAGACAAGCATGATAACATTAACCACAATTGTTGTCTGCATGTTGAGAAACTAATGTTGTTGGTACAGGGCATGCATATTAATTTCCCATCAAAATTGTCAACTCTATTGCTAGGAAGTGGCAACAATTCAAACATGATGCAGACATACTGGTGTAAAACCTGGGGTGTTACTAATGCGTAGGAATAAAGAACACAAATACCAAAAACCTGACAACTTCTTAGGCCAGGCTCAGTACATGAGCATTTGGAGAACATGACTAGGACTTTTTATAATAAATCTTAGCAAAGTTCCTACTTTGGTAAGAGAAAAATATTTTGCCACATTTGATGCAGAAACCTTTTTGTACACACAGGTACATACTTCCTTGTTGAATTGTACAGGTCAAACCAGCCTGGCACCTAATATGAATGTCCCATATTGGAAAAGGGCGAAGTTTACGTGTCCATTAATCCAGGTATAAAGTCAATATATCCATGTTAGTAAACTTGTATTCGCTGACTGTCACACACCACCCCAGACCAAAAAGCAGGAAACATGGTTAAAGCGCTCAGGACTTAGACTCGGGGCATTATTATGCATGTGGATTATATGACTTGTCCAACTTGTCTGATATACATACAAACTCATTTATGTACTGGGCACTTAAATTTAGGAGTGAGATAAAGAAACAATACAAGTTTGCATTTGTTGGAAGCTCCATATTTTGTTCAGTTTTATTTTTTTACTTTTTTGTGAAAAAGGAAAACTGGATCATTTTCTTTGGGTGAATTCAGTATTTAAATGCAGGTTTGCTTTATCTGACCTTCAGAATTAACTTGCGCCTGACAAACTCAAGTGGGTAAGTTGCTGAAGGAAACAACATGAAAACTTACGGATAAGTTTAAAGGGCATTAAATTTGTATTTGCAGACTTACGCCTGTGGGGCCTCTTACTTGTGGGTGCTTCCACTTTGGCTGATAGCTAATAATTTTGGCTCCTGGCTCTGAATTTTAATAATTGACTGAACTCCCTGCCTAAAATCTTCCTCATGAAAAAGCATAAAAAATACAAAGGGCATTAACATACACAGACAGCTTCCTGTGCTCCTCTCAGGGATTCTTGCTTGAGGGTGCTTCCAACTTGGCCAGCTGCTTATAATTTTGGTCATTGGCCTCAAATTTTCACAATTGGCTAAACTTGCTGGCCATAAAGCTTTCACTACCCAGGGGAAGCTCTGGGCCAGTATGGTGGCAGAGCTTAGTTTGCTGTGCGATTGTAAATGAGATATCAATGGTTGAATTTATGATTACATGTAATGAGCTGGTTACTGTTTGGTTCTGTTTATGATCTATCACACAAGTTTGGTAGATATAAAATAGTGTTTTGCATTATCATCAGATGTACATGTGTATAGTTGCACATGTGCAACTGTTTTGGTTGGGGGGGGGGGAGGGAGCAAGGGTTGTTGTCAACAGAACTAGGCTATTCACCCCCCATCACAACAAATGCCCTCGTAACCTCTGTATGAAGCGTAGAATGAAGCAAGAGAAAGGAAAGCCAGGACACTGGTGCTGGCAGCTTACACAGCCTCACTGACACATTTTCCTTCATGGTGTGTGAAACTTGAAATGTCAGACATGATGTAACACATTTTTGACTGCTTTCTCTGCCCACAGTAAAAGGTAGGTGCTTTTTGGAACACTCCTCTGGCAGCCTGGCTGTCAGGTATCTTTTTCATTCCACTCTACTTTTTTCAACTTGATTCATTCTCTTATCTTGTTAATCTTACTGATGAGTGGCATGTAGTCTACCATAGGTTTTCAAGCGTGTCTTTTTTTTTTTTTTTGGTTAATGTTTGTGTTACTCTCATATCTCTTTGTCTTACATTCAACCTGCATGACAGGAACCCAGTATGCACCTGTAAGTCTGATGGCAGTCAGCCAATCAGGTAGCAGATCAGAGTCTATAAATAGACACTTCATTAAACCGGCCAATCAAATAGCAGATCAATGAGTAGGCCTACACATTGATACCAGATAGGCAGTGGACATTTTAGTTTACAATGAGATGCTTGCATGGGTAACAGTTATACATTGGCACTTCAAGCAACAGGTGTGTTATGATATACCAGGGAGGTGTATGAGAGGGAGAGGGCACTTGCGGCTGTCCTTTCAAGCTATGTGTGTCTCGGTGTTGTTACTGCACTTTCTGAGCACCCTGTGTTTATTTTGCCGTCGAGGGCGAAAAGGGCCACACTGCGCATGCTCATTCTCCCACACTACCAAGCGGAACACGCACTACCACGGTAAAAGGTAAACATTGGTGACCTAGATTCGCCCGGCGCTGCACCAATGGCATATGCAAAATCACACATAGGGTTTCAGTCATGCTGCTACCAAAATGTATCTGGTATCACTTGAAAAAACATTTTCTCTTTACGAAATAAACAAAAGTGCTTGACAAATAAACAAATTTAGCGGCCAGAATCGGAAAAATTTAACACTCTGGTTACTTTTTCTTCGGCCAGTGCCACACATTAACTACTACTGTACCCGACCATCATTACCAGACACATGTGCACCGGCTCAGTAAGGAGCCTTTGCTGATTATTTACAATGATGTTTGCATGTTTATTTCATTTATACCTAGCAAATCCTAAAATTGGTGGAGTTTGCACGTTAAATATACAATTTCGCGTACTTCATCAAGACAAACCAAAAGTGCCAATCCAATGACCAAACTTCGTACTTTGCAACTATACAACTAGTTCCCATGCCTAAATCGCCCTCGGCTAGTTTTTAGAATGAAAAGTCGGCTACTTTCAACAGTTTTGTCGCATTTTGTGGATTTTGTTTACCCGCGACAAGCAAACACAAACAAATTGTAGCGCCCAAACTGAATCGTCATTTTCTACACAACAGCGTACATTGAACCACCGCAAAATCACAGAAAAGAAAGTTAATACATGCTTGTGTATGACGCAGATCAAGAATACTGATTAGTTATGTCCAATAAAGGTGAAATCCGTGTAGAAAATTTGTTTACAACGTGCTGCACAATTTGAACTTGACCCAAAATGGTGCTGTTCACACGTCTTCTCGTCAGATAACGTCCTTTCAGCTGGGCAAGCTGCCGAGACCGCGAGACTTTGGGTGAGCAGATTAACTCTTTCATGTTTACTCGCCTGGAACCTTTGAAGTGGGCAAGTGCCCTCTCCCTCTCATACACCTCCCTGGATATACGAGGAAAAATCAAAGATCTGTGGACAGAATTTATGCAATGCCCTTCTGTCAAGGTCAGTGTGTGTCTGGCAGGTGTTTTGGTCATGCAAGATGACCAAATGGATAGAATCATAACGGCACGTACAGTAAAATCATGGTGGAAACATAGCAGGAGAAAGGGGATGAGAGAACACAAGAATAGACATGGACACAGAATGGTACATGTAGCAGTGTACAGGTGTTAGGGGGTAAATATGAGGGCACAGAGTGACAACAATATGAAATGGGATGACAGTGGTGTGAGACATTTAACCATCTCTCCCTTTAACTGGCCTAAACCGGCTGGCAGTCCAATTCTGCCTGCTAAAATGATTTACACTAATTTCAACAGTGATGAAAAATAATTTCAATTGAAATTGTAGATGAGACATGGAAGCTTAACAGCTCTCCTTGGCATTGGTTGGGCACTGAGGACCTCACCCATGCCAAGGAAAGCTATTAATCAGTCTGAATTCAAGGGGGAAAGGGTTACAGTATAGTATAATAGTACCATAACAGAGCTGTAGCAAGTATGATGGTGATATATATAGCTGTAGTATGATGGCAGTATAAGAGACCTGTAGTAAGTGTGATGGGGGCATACATACCTGTAGTGTGATGGCAGTAATATGCACCTATAGTATAATGGCAGTATAACAGACCTGTAGTAAGTATGAAGGCAGTATAACAGACCTGTAATATGATGGTAGTATAACAGACCTGTAGTAAGTATGAAGGCAGTATAACAGACCTGTAATATGATGGTAGCATAACAGACCTGTAGTAAGTGTGATGGGGGTATACATACCTGTAGTATGATAGCAGTACAATACACCTTTAGTATAATGGCAGTATAATAGACCCGTAGTAAGTAAAAGACAGCATAACACCTGTAGTCAGCATGATGGCAGTATAACAGACCTGTATAGTCGGCATGATGGCAGTTTAACAGACCTGTAGTCAGTATGATGGCACATAACAGACCTGTAGTGTGAAGGCAGTTGAACAGACCCATAGTAAGTATGATGGTGGTATACAAACCTGTAGTATGAACGCAGTGTAATAGACCTATGGTAAGTATAAAGGCAGCATAACACCTGCTGTTGGTATGAAGGCACAACAGACCTGTAGTCAGTATGTGGCAGTTTAACAGACCTGTAGTCAGTATGATGGCAGCATAACAAACCTGTAGTCAGTATGATGTCAGTATAGCAGACCTGTAGTCAGTATAAAGACAGACCTGTAGTGAGTATGATGGCAGTATAACAGACCTGTAGTAAGTAGAGTGAAAACTCACTATAATGACACCATCTGTTCCCTTAGAAATTTGTCAGATAACTGAATATGTCAGATAAATGAATCAAACAACAACAAAAAATGCAATTTTGCCATTCAAAACTTGTGTCATTATAATGAATATGCTGGATATCTGAGTGACGTTATGAGGTTTCACTGTATGATGGCAGTATACCAGACCTGTAGTTAGTATGATGTCAGTATAACACACCTGTGGTAAGTATGATGGCAGTATAACAGACCTGTAGTAAGTATGATGGCAGTATAATAGACCGGTAGTAAGTGTGATGGCGGTATAGAAGGACGATAGTAAGTATGATGGCAGTATAGAAGGACGATAGTAAGTATGATGGCAGTATAGCAGACTTGTAGTAAGTATGAAAGGTGGTACATATATAAAGGTGGAACAAATGCAAAGATGGTTTCCTGACCGTGTGTTTAGTGCTGGAAATACATATATATGGATCTGGGGTTTTTTGAAAAAATATATTCTGCACGTGTGCCATCTGTTGGAAAAAGTGGGAACTGAGACAAACGAGCGACTACTACTGGTATGCAGATACCCAGACTAATAGTTCTGATTAAGCTGAATTACTAGTGTGATAGATGTGTGAAGTGTTCACTGTAGAATGCACCTGTGGGTTGTAGAGATATTTTTCGTGTGTTTCCTGTTGTACTAGTTGTGTGTTTGGTGGCATGGAACATAGATGTGCTGTAGACACCTACTATACTAACACTCCACTATGACCAGTTCCACATTTGATAGTGTATCGTTGATATCTTTTTTCATTCTCACCTAAACACATATGGCATACTCTGTGATAGTCTCAGTTGTATAGTTCTGTTGTTTGTTTGATACTAACCGTAACTCCTGCTAATGACCAGAAGACATTGCTCTTTGTGTGTGTCCCAGTCCGTGTAGTGCTAAGACGCACAGGCGTCCAGTATGGTCATAACATACAGAACCTGATAGTGTGAGGACACCTGTAGGCAGATAGTGGAACTTAAATGTGTTGAAACACAGCAGAGCCAAGACATTGTGTTGTGTGAACACATACCGTATGTGAGACCTGGCGTTGTTCAGACACCATGGAGCACATCTTTGGACATGTTGCCCAGCCAGATCAGTTATAGTGTATGTTTATTGTCCTAAATGAGAATGGTATAAAGAAGATGATATGGTAACATCTGTTAAATGGACACTTTGGCTCGCTGAGTTTATGTGGCCATGCACATAAGACAGGTGTCCACTAAGCAGAGGTCAGTTAACATGGGAATTATAGGCTATGGGCCATGGGAAAGGTGCCCATGAAAGACAGGTAGCCTCTTAGTACAATTGCTCACTTGAACAGGTTTTACTGCATGTTTTTACTAGATTTGTTGTGCATATTGGTTCATTAGGGCATTATTGGGGCACTTAGAGCAGTAGAGAGGCAAACTGAAGAACCATTGAGGTACATAAGAGTATCAGTAGAGTACTTCACAACAATGCAGTTTACTTTCAGTGCCAACTGAGACCAGTCTAAAGTCAAATTGCTTAAAACAAAGTGCTCTGAATTACAATAAGGGTGCCAGGTTCATGTTCTTTGTAAAAAGACCGTTCATTTAAGTACAAGCATGCCTGAAATTACACAGAATATAATAGACCAGGTCAACAGCTTTCCTTGGTGTGCTTAGGGCACTTTGCACCAAAAGCACTCTGAGGAAAGCTGTTGACTTAGTCCAAAGTGCTAGCACTGAAAGAGGTAAATAACAGCATCACTGGAGGGTATTGGAACATCAGTGAGGCACTGCATATCAGACCAAGTAAATTACAGCACCAGTTATATATGCAGTAGTCCCTCTTTTAAGTGACCACCCCAAGTGGACACATAAAGCAGGTGGTCTCTCATTGCAGGTAAAATGACATGGAAAAGATAGACTTATGGACATGGTGAATGTGGTCATAAAAAGCAGGTGTTCTGTCAATGGAGTGATCTCTAAGAGGACTCAAAGATGGACTGCTGTACATTAGAGCATAATTAGGGCACGTTAGAGCAATACCGTATTATCCCTTTTTAGTGCCCCTGCCCCTTTAAACGCCCCCTCACTATTCTAGCTAAGAAAAGAGTCCTAATTTAGACATTTTAATCAAAATTTCTCCTTTTTTTACATTGTTGTGTGCCAAAAAGAGCTCTGTTATTGAGACAAATTTGCTGTTAATTTCTTAAGTGCCTGGGGTGCTTTATCGGGATAATACGGTAGTAAAATTACAACACCAGTGAAGTAGATTAGAGCAACACAAATCACAGCACCATTGAGGTAGATTAGAGCATAATTGGGGCATGTTAGAGCAACACAGCTGAGGTAGATTGTTGTGTGGCACTTCAGAGCAATACACACAAACTGCAAGAACACATCAGTATATTAACTCTTTCAGTGCCAATCACGTCTTAAGTCAATCTACTAAAATCAAACTAGTCTGAATTATCATTAGGATCCCAGATTCATATTCCTTGTAAAAAGACCTTTCATTCAAGTACCAGAATGCCTATAGTTCTGGAGAGAATACCCCAGGTCAACAGCTTATCTGGGCACGCATCGGGTGCAGTGCGCCCAAGGCGTGCTGAGAAAAGCTGTTGACTCAATCCAAAATTTGGCACGTAAAGCGTTAAAGCATCAGTGGGGCAGATTAAAGCAATGCGAGTAAATCCAGAATAAGCAGGGTACCTCAAACAAGGGTACACTGCAGCACCATGAGGGGCATCTAGGCGGAAGCATTAAGTTTAGCTGGTACAGCTCTAGGCGTCATTAGGGACATTATGCTTGGCATGTGACGTCTCAGTCATGGTACAAGTGAAACCAAGATGAGACAGATTTGCAGAGTTTTAGTTGAACCAGGTGCTGCATGTTTGCACCAACATTGAGCGGGTATTTGCTGTGGCTGACCTTCACTTTTTTAACCTTTTGCCACCTTGAATTAACACTGTGCTGAGCACTGATTCAGTAGCTTTACTTGACAGTTTGGTGCTAACCATGCAACCCATGACAAGGAAAGCTGTTGACCTGGGATGTTTTGACACATGTGGCTCACATCTGCAATTCTTGTTCAAATTGATTTTTACAAGTGTTGGAATTAATAAAAAACACTGAAGCAGCTGACATTTGACTTCCAGTAGTTTTATGGTGGGAAAGGGTCACACACAGACTGTGACACAATGCCTACTGCCCTAGATTGCTGCCATGGTTGTAGAGAAAAACGGTGCAGTGGCTGCATGACCACGCCTTTATGGTTGTCCAGGCAAGAATAGATAATATTGTTAGCTGTGCAACCTGATATATGCCTTCCTGGTGTGAGTTGACAGAATACTGGTATCATCACTACTAGTTACCTTAGCTTCAGTCAGTGCAAGTTCTGCTTTTCCTCTCAATAAATTACTTTCACCTGGAGTTATTATGGAAATTATATTTCAAGCTTCTCATGAAAAAAAAAAAAAAAAGAAGTTTTATTTAACCTGTACCAAAATGTCCAGTAGGGAAGTCATTTAATATGAACATTGTCTGGTAAGTCATGCTGCAGCTACCACGAGGGCACCTGCGGCATGACTTTCCAGGCAATGCAATAACCACCAGCATTATCTTGTCAGTGGTTTTTGGATTGCTTGCAAGTCATGCAGCGGCTGCCCTTGTGGTAGCCGTAGCATGACTTGCTAGGCAATGCAAAAACCACTGATCAAGGCCTTTATCACTACAGTATGTTGGGGCATCAGAAATTGAGCTTACAGGTGTTGAACCTTGCCCCACTCGGTCCTTCTGTCCCTTCATTGCCAATATCATGGAGCTACAAAAACAATTATGGGCTTCCATGTAAAGTCGGACTGTGTTTTGTGGACGGAAGCAGACCCCCCTTGTTTTTTTTCTGTGTTTTTTTTGTTGTTGTTTTTTTTTGTTTTTGTTTACTGAATTAATCCCTTTTAAGTGCCTGGGATGCTTAAGAAATTCAATTGCATAAGTTCCAATTGTGGACCTAAATGTTGGAACATTTTGGCTGTATCAACTCGCACATCGTAGTCGTCGTCGTCTCCGTCATCGTCGTCGTCGTCGTCATCATCATCAAATACGCATAATTTTCTAATATTTCAAAACTTTTATGCCAGAAAAAATTGGGTAGAGGGCGGGGGAACTTAAAAGGGATAATATGGTGGTAATGTTGACAAGGTAGTTTTGTTCAAGATGATGAAAGTGATTGATTCTGACTGTAGAATGTGGGGTGTGACCTATAAAAGGTACTGAGCCGATAGGGAACACAACAAGATTTGTGTATGTATGGAGTAAGTACCGACCCAATGAGCGGTATGGAATATTACTTTGCTTATTGATTATTGGACTTGATAGTGTTCAAATGCAGGGCCAGAATTTTGCAAAATTTTGTGAGAATCTAAGTATTTGGATTTTTGTCAATTAGTTTTCTTTTTAAAGAAAGACAAGTTTAGGAGAATCTTTACGAGAATGGATTCTTGGATTCTCGCCGAAATTGTGGCCCTGAAATGGCACTTGGGCTCACAGATTTAGGTTTGTTAAGTTTTTTTTTTTTTTTATATAAAATAAGGTTCCTTGCAGCTTGGTAATGGCTTGTGTCTTAGTCATTACACCATGCCAGGCATTTCCAGCCAGATCATGCTGGTGTTGATTTATGAGTTGTTTGCCACTCCCCTCGGAGTGTATTGGTCTTCATCAGCACACCCACCCCACAGACTCTTGGTACAGGTTTGTCATACATACATGTGTCTTTTGTGAACTGCTGTACAAACAGGTTGTGAAGTTTTGTGTTTTTGGGGGTCTTTTTTGTTTTTTTTTTGTTTGTTTTTGTTTTTGTTTTTTTTTGTTTTTTGTATTTTTTTGTTCAAGAATAGAGAAAATGTAAGTTGTCAAATAAAGTGGAAAATTTATGACTAGAATAGTTTGATGGTCCCATTTCCGAGCAAACTGCTCAATAGTGACCATTTATTTTGGATCGTTATATTTGTTATACATCATTGTTTTGTGTAAAAGTGACAAGACACCTACTGTACAGTTAGCATTGCTGTGAGAAATCAGCTGCTGGTGAAGTGTGTTATATTACTGCCTTGCTTAGCATGCAAAGAGGACCACCCGCACATGCTTAAAACCAACAATAATTTGATTTGGTAACCATGAACTTAAAAACACAGGATTCAAATCTGGCCTCCACATGATTTTGGACAAACTCTATCAGGAAATTTTATCCTTTTACCTGGTTAGGAGACTTACACATAGCTCATACTTTGAATTACACATAGCATGTAAGTTAATTGTATTAAAGGTGTCTGTAAAACCCATTAAAAAAGAAACAATTATAACGTGACATTGATATCCACCACCACCACCACCACCACCATCATCACCACCACCCCACCACCACCCCTCTGGGGTGGGGGGGGGTGGGAAGGGTAGACATAGCACTAGCTTCATTATTAATGTCTTTGCACTGGAGATGCATGTTCAGAAAAGTGCAGATTTACTGTTTTATGTTTTTTCTTTCACTGAATCAACATGTTTAAGAGAAGTAATACAACACAGAGCACTGGAGTCCAGCCCATGATGAACCATATACTGGCACTTCCCTCCATCGTCAAGGATTGCAGATCTTATGACTGTGTAGCAAAATGAAGGAATTGTCAACCCCTGCGTGGCATATGGCCTATTTATAATAATTGTCCCATCTCTAATTAGCCAGCTTACTTGTCTGTCAGCACGGTTTATAAACAGGGTTGTTCATCTCTACCCTAGTTGGGTCCATGAAGTTCAGACCTTGGTGATTTTTTTATTTTCCAACAATTTTTTTTGTGTTTCATCATGGTGGAAAATCTTAAAACAGCTTTTAATCTGCATTGCCAATGGTTCAAAAATGGATAAGATCACTTTGGTTATTCTCAGGCCTTAATATATTTCAACAGATTGCACGCTGATGTTTTTCTCTCTGTTATGAAATCGTGTGTTTTTGTAATTCTCTACGTCTTTGAAAATGCTTGCTGGATTCTCTGCAAATATGGTAGGAATGTGCCATGACTTTTCTTATACCAAGAATGTTCACTAGGTGATGTTGTTATTTCCAGATTTTATGTATTTAATTTTTGAAATTTGATGGATAAGTGTACATGTTGGTATGGTAATTTAAGGGATACTAGCATGAATGCATTTATATGTAATTTACCCCCAAACCACTGACCCTATATCCTTTTCAAATATTCTGGGGAAGTACCTTGGGTGGGTCTGTACTGATGTGTTAAATTTTTCGAACTTGGGAAATTTACTTTATTTTTAATTATCATTTGTACTAAAGGCTTAAAAAATCTTTGTCTGAAACCACTTGGCTAAGTGTTCTACAGGACACTTGAGCACATCTTGGCGTCTGTGTTTCTTAAATTGTTCATAAGGGTACCCTTGATCCAATTACCAAGATCACCAAAATGAGAAATATGTCAGTGAATGTAATATTAAAATCACACTGCTTTGCCTTTAGAACAATCTAGAGAGTAATCCCAGCTGGAATGAACAATCTGGAAAAAAAAAAAAAAAAACACACACAAAAAAAACAAACCTTGAAGCACCCAAATGACATGCCCCATCACTTATGCCCTCTAGTGGTCTTACTGCCAAATGCAGAATGTAACGCAGCTGTTCTTGGCATCAACCATTGTAGTGCTGACCCCATAGCTCATGGTGGATTTATTTTTGGTTCACTATCAGTTTCAGTCCTTATTGTACATTGTTTTTTAAAGAGTCGTAAGTAGTCATGTCGTCAAGGTATTTAAAGCTGCCTTGTCTCATGTTTCCAATTAGTTGAAGGTTCACTGAGTAGTGCCATCTCAGGGTTGCTATGTTGGGGAATTTTTAGACATTGCTTTACACCTCCAATCTGTTAGATTGCCCCATAATGTAATGCATTCTACCATGAACATTAGGAATTTGGAGTGATTCCTTTATTCATTAAGAATTCTTAACCTGTGGAACAACACAGAGGCCCATCTAGAGATCCCAGCTGTGGATATCTCTTTCTCTTTATAGCGAGGCAAAGTTCAGAGAAAACTGAAGGTGTACCAGAGTAATATTCCAGGTTTGCCAACAAGGCCACCAGAGGGTGCAACCGGCAAGAACAATTTAAGCTAGATCTTTGAAATTGGGCATGATGACTGTCCCCTGAGAACTAGTTTGGAATTGTATTTGGATGACCTTGACCCAGTTTTCAATATCACAGGGTTACTCTTGTGGATTTTATTTTGAAATGGTAACTTGCGAACTATGAGCTGGAAATTTGATACTTCACTTGATGATATTCCTCTTAAAGACTAGGTCGAGGTATCACATGGGTGACCTTGACCTAATTTTCTAAGGTCATGAGGCCCTTTCAGTTGATTTTCCTATTCACTTGGTACTTCAAGCACTATTTAAGCTAGAGCTTTGCGATTGCACTATGTTGGTACTAAATAAGCAGCTGATGGAGATTGCTCATGTGCCATGTTGACCTAATTCCCAAGCCTACAGTGCCATGTAAATCCATGCATGCAAGGTCTGCTGAGAGCAGGACTCTCACAGTGTTCTTGTTTTACACAATCCATGGGTCCTGTAATAGTATGTGCATGTTTTTTCTGACATGTGGAAGTTCTACTTGATGTATGCTGTGGTGTGTATGTCATATAAAACTTGTCCAATGTTATGTCTTGCAGTAGTAGCACCTCTTCTATGAAGAACTTAAATACCATCAAATCTCTGAGGGTACTTCGAGTGCTGCGGCCGCTCAAAACCATCAATCGTGTGCCTAAACTGAAGGTTAGTATTTATCTGTGCAAGCTTCTTACACTTCAAACTTTTAATAACTGTTTACATTTTACAAGAAATAGGAAAGTTCTGGCTTCCATGAGGGCAGATTGTATGTTGAAAAAAAAAAAAAAGAATAATTAAAAACGGCATTGCTTGTACATTATAAAGGGGGCAGTTGTGTTGAAATTTGACCCTGTCTTATGTTGCATGTCGTGTGTGATAATCACATTTGGACATTGTAAAAAGAGGATTACATGCAAGTTGACTTAATTTCATCACATTGTACATTGTATGAAATTGAATCCATCTGTCCTCTAAGCCAGATTCAACACATTGTCACTGTGGTACACCAGCTCTGATGTTATAACACATATAACTTTTTATTTACATTTCTGGTATGCTTTTAAAAGCATTGTGTATTATATTTGTGTTTACTTGGTCTTTTTCCAGGCTGTGTTTGACTGTGTGGTCAACTCCCTGAAGAACGTCATCAACATCATGATTGTCTACTGCCTCTTCCAGTTCATCTTTGCTGTCATTGCTGTTCAGCTGTTTAAGGGTCGCTTTTACTACTGTACGGATGCCTCGAAGAGTACAGAGCAGGAGTGTAGGTGGGTGTTGAGGGATGGTTGCATGTGGGCCACGCCCCTTCCGTCAGTAGTCATCCATTCATGTGTTACACGTGGATATGTGGATGATAAGGTCTTGCACATATGGTTGAAATAGCATACAAAATAGACCATCACACGATATGTATTATCTATATACAGTGGTACCTGCTCTAAAGACCACTGCTCTTGAAAGACTGCACTAGTTTTAAGACCACCCTTTCAAGACACTGGCCTTTAATTTCTTTGCTAGCTTACCTGCAGTGAAAGACCACCTGTCATATATGACCTCTTTTATCTGGCAATAAGGGTGGTCCTAAATAGCAGGTACCACTGGATACAAGTTATTTTAGCATACCAATATTACCCTACAGTTGACCTGGCTTTTTTATGATCTTTTATCATGAGTTAAGACAAGGGACACCAAATAGTCCTGTTGAGACCAACCATGCACAGTCACAGCTCCGTAAAAATTATCTGTTTACACCCAAGAAATGACAGTGGTTAGCAGGGGTCAAGCAATTGCATATAAGCATTTCACGTAAGATGTTCTGCTGACCAGCTTGGTAACATGTCATCATGATCGAGTGTATTTTCAGGGGGTATTTCTTCAAGTTCAAGGACCAAGAGACTCTGCCGGAGGAGGTGAAGAGAGAGTGGAAGCGTTACGAGTTCCACTATGACGACACCATTAGTGCAGTGCTTACCCTGTTTACAGTACAGAGTGGCGAGGGCTGGCCTGAGTAAGTGTACTTCGTATGGAGACCCAAGTGGCGAAACACCAATATAACAGACTTGCAATATCACCCAATCTCACCATAAAGAAACTTATGTTCAAGCTTTTCCCACATTGAAGAACAATTTCTCTTTTCCTTTTTGAATGGAAAAGTTGAATTGTTTAACTTTTCTGTCATAATTTGATTGAGATTAATGTCCAGATAAGTATCCAGATAAATGTCAACTATATAGTGAGATAGGGCGAAATAGAAAGTTTACCATACTGATGTTTCACTGACCAAATAATGTTTTTAAATGCAGTCCATACCAGTTGCTGGTTGTGGCACACAGTGGTGTCCCTTGTATAAGTCCACCCCAGGAAATAAGATGAAAATACAATACTTGCTGCATCCAGAAGCAGCCTTTGTAGAGGGAGTGACTTCTCATGGGGGGGGGGGGGGGGGGAGGGGGGCTTATAAGGGTGTAACCTCAATATACTCAACAGGAGTTTTGAAAAGTGCAATTGAAATAAAAATGGACAAAGGAAACAATGATTATCATTTATTTTAGGAGCAACAAAATGTTAAGTTATAAATGCATGGACTATGGTATTTACCTGCATTATTTACACATTTTGGCCACTGAATTTGTTTGACCAGAAATAATTATAGAAAGCTGAAATACTTGACTGGTAAATCAACTTGTGAGTTCCAAGAAAGTACAACCCATTGAACCCATTGAGTACATAGCACGAAATGATCAAAATGATGGGACGCCAGTACTGTGGAGGAAAGTACAGGACATGCCCAGTTGTGTGCATGAAAGTATACCATATAACCAGTAGAAAAACAAAGTATGGCATACCCAGTACAAGAAATTCTATGGTATTCTGCCAATACTAGAAACTATAGTGTCATGAATTTTCTGGATTTCTTCTGAATTCAGACTTTTTATGTAACATTGCCAATATTAAAGTAGGTTGAATTTTGTTTGGAAATATCAAAACTACCGTAAATGAAAAGTGCAATGTATGAGCGGTGGTCATTTCAGAACTTTTGCGACTCTTCTGATTGCCATTCTGTGTTCAGATTTTCATACACATTCCACGTGATTAATTCATAATTGACATGTGTCATTTAGTGTACTACAGCACTCGATGGATGCCACCAACGAGGGGCGAGGCCCATCTCCAGGCGCCAGAATGGAAATGGCCATCTTCTATGTAGTCTACTTTATCGTGTTCCCGTTCTTCTTTGTCAACATCTTTGTGGCCTTGATCATCATCACGTTCCAAGAGCAGGGTGAGAACGAGCTGATCGACCAAGATATGGACAAGAACCAGGTGTGCCATCAGTCCAAGTCAAACAGTGTGTCAGAGGCACTGGTAAAGCTGTACAGTCTGCCTATTGTGCCTTGGAGGATAAGCATTTGGCCCAGCGGCTATTTTGCTGATAGAGCAGAGCACAGACCTCTGTCACATCTTAAGTTAAAATATTCAGAGTGAAAAAGTCTTAAGATTAATTACTTGCTTTTGTTTGGAAAGTAATATTATGGCAAGATAATAGTGGAGTTATGATTATGTGGGCTCAATGTAATGAAAGTTTGTTTGTGGAGAAGGTCACTTGTCAAATACGGGTATGATTTCTTTTAACAAAAAATTAAAGATTGACAAGTAACTGGTAGTCCCATAATCTAAGTAGTTTTATGATTATGTTTTAAACTGTAAAACTTGAACACAGAATTTTTGAGAAAAAAAAAAACAGTAGTGTTTGTCACAAAATTATAGCGTTAAAAATTTGAAGTAGAATTATTGACATGACAGTTGGCCTTGTATCTGCTTGCAGAAACAATGCATAGACTTTGCAATCAATGCTCGCCCACTGTGTCGCTATATGCCAAAGAACAAGGACTCCGTAAAATATCGCATTTGGAGGCTGGTGGTGTCAACCCCTTTTGAGTACTTCATTATGGTGATGATAGCCCTCAACACCATCATACTTATGATGAAGGTAACACATGCACTACCCCCCCCCCCTCCCTGATGACTTACGCCCCAACCTCACCCTCCATGCCCCACACCCCACCTACTGAACCTTAGCAAATGATTAAGCAATGAGATGACTTGAATTTTTTTTTTCAACAGGTGTATTGTTAGTATAAGTATAGCTAGAAGTCTTATTAAGTGCAAATGTGTGTGAAGTGATACATTCATATGGCAAAAAGGGCTTACTCCAAGAATCCAAGTTCTACATCTGTTGATTTTATTGTCACATTTGGTACATGGGTGTATTTGGCTGCAGGTATGATGTGGTCCAAACTGTGTTTTTTATCAAGCCAATACTATGCCTTGTCAAAATTCTATAATTTATACGGCTCATATGTAGGATATTTTTGTTGATTGTTAAATCAGGCTCTGGGGCATGCCATTAAGGACTGTTGTATTTTGTTTTCTTGGCATATGCCGTATTTGCAATATGTTTCATATGTTTTCATGAACTTATTGGTCAGCAGTTATCTGTTTGTTGAATGTGCAACTAAATGTTAATTTTAAGGGTAAATGTGTGGATGTTTCCATGATTATATATGTTTGAAACAAGAAAACAATATGTACAGGTAAAGAACAGATTCTCGGAAATGTAGCATGTTTTGAATTTGGTAAAGTTTTTAACTACAGACCCCACCAGGGGATGGCTGCCGAAATCCTGTTGTGCATTATTACAGGACCACCACATGTAGGTATCTGGACAGACTGATCATGGTCTGATTGTTTGTTGCCAAAATGAAAATCAAATCAAACTAAATGAAAAACTCTTTGGTTTTTTAGCTTAGTGTTTCCGCCAGCACATGAAAAGTGGATTTCTTGCAGACCTTCCTGGGATGGGGTTGAAGACAATGTGTTTCATGATTCTGATTTTTGACAGTTAATGTGATTCTGTGAATGAATATTTATCGTCAACATGATAATGCTAGGAGTTTATTCCTCTCCATTCCCTGAGGAAGTGCGTCTGTCTATTACAGTGTCCATATTGAACATCATGATATTATAACTTGTGAACAATTTGAGCAAGGATTGAGAGATTAATGATGATAATGTGTCCATGGAGAGCCTGCAGTTAGGACAAACAGCGATGCCATTACTCATTCATTGCTAATTTTGACAAAAGACAAAGGGCTCTGAATTGACATGAAGACACTAGATTCATATTCTTTGTAAACCAAGTTTTCGCCCAGGTACCAGCATGCCATAAGATGACAGAGACCATCAGAAAGGTCAAGGTCATCAGCTTCCCTTGGCACACTTTGGGCATGTTGAACCCAAATTAACTCTTTCAGTGCCAATCACGTTTAAACTCCATCTACTAAAGTGAAACTAGTCTGAATTATCATTAGAATCTCAGATTCCTGTTCCTTGTGAAAAGACCTTTCATTCAAGTACCAGCATGCCTATAGTTCCATAGGGAATATCCGAGGTCAACAGCTTTTCTTGGCCTGCATTGGGTGCTATGCGCCCAGTGCAGACCAAGAAAAGCTGTTGACTCAGTCCAAAATTTGGCACTTAAAGAGTTAAGCCAAGTATAGCTCTTGACACGGCCAAAGCTTGGCACGAAATATTTACAGGTCAAGGTGAAGAGATCATGTTTATCGTTTGGTTCCAGTCATTCTTTGTAATTCATTGTCTGGGTTGTAAGGGAAAAACCAGCTTTTTGTTCCCGTTGCATCTGTTATCCTTATCATAAGGGAATATCAGATAAGAAAACTAATTCCCAAGTCTTTGCTGTGCCTTGCTCAAATTGTGTAAAAAATTCATCTTTACCTAGATCAGAAGGTAAGACATGCTTCACTCCAACCAAAATAATATACTCTATATGAAAGAGAAAATCCATGAGCTACTTTTTGTCTTTGGTTTGTTTGCTGAAGGCTGATAACTGTCTGTATTGCACGGTCTTCATCTTCTTCCTTTATCGGCCAACCATCAACTTTTTGATTATTATAGACTGTTGTGCATGTTAATTAATGATTTCCATTTGCTCTGAAAACACAAATTATTGTGAAAGGCTAATGCAGTGGTCAGGAAGCCTGGCTGTCCGTGACACAGATGTGATTGGTCTCCCAGGTACCACGTAGCATAGCACACGTACCTCACATCTACCTCATCTCAGTACCACTCTCGTGTCATTGCTATAAGGGAGCAGAACAGAAGGCCCATATTGGTCGACCCTCGTGCCACATTTTGACTTCAGTGAAAGAAATGTGTTCACTTTTTAAATCCTTGGTAAATTTTCAGTTACATATGAATCAATGCCTCTCTCATGCTTTTAACCTGGCCATGTAGCCACTAATGTTTATTTAAAAAAAATAAATAAATAAAAGAAATTAACTTAAAAAATGTTACCAAGTAGTTCTGGCCACATTACAAATTCTGTCAGAATATTTTGAAAGTTTTGTGTAATTCTATTTTCTTACATTTGATTATAATAGCAGACAGGGTAGTTTTAAAATTAGGTGGTTTCGGAGGCGTGCCAGTCGTCTGATCCCAGATAGCTGTGTCTGCGTGGTACATTGTTCTACTGCAGTTGTTAATGTCAGCCAATCAGAAACTCGGGTTTGGGCTTCTTTGCTATAATATTGTACTGTAACCATGGTAACCAGCCTAGCTGCAGGCATTGACACTGTTAAAAGTAGATGATTAAAAGCATTTGCATACAGCAGAAATAATACAGGTGATGGCCACAAGAGGGCAGCTGTGTTTTGCTGCACTCACTGTCCTACCCAGCAGATCTTACCAGTTCTGTTTGTTTTATCAAGCAGTGTTGTTTACACCCTTCTGTGGCTGGAGACGATGCCTATGTAGATGTGTGGCGAATGTTGCTGTTGAGTACAAATTTTATTTGCCAACCTCTTGTGAGTCTTGCATACCCTCCTACTCATCTTGGGGTGGGGGAGGTGGAGGGGGACCATGCATACGGGGAAGATTACGTATGCATGTATGAGTACAGAAGGGGAGAGGGTATACATAGATGCATACTATTTATCTTGAGGTGGGGGCATGCATAGGGAAGATTGTGTGTATATGGGTGCAGGAGGGTGGGTGGGTACATACGTAGATGCATAGATACATGAATACAACTGGCGAGGATTAGGGGCAATCTGCAAGTGTGAGCTGTTCATAATGTATTCTTTATTCAGTGCCTATAGCTCCAGACTGGCAATCTACAACAGTTGCCATCTGTACCATAACATGTTGTTACTCAGAATATTAGTGAGTCTACTGGCAAGTCTTTGATCACTTTATTACTCAGAATATTTTTAGTCTACTAGCAACTTAGTGGTCCCTGTATCACTAAACATGATAGTGATTCCACCATCAACTCTTTGGTCTCTTTCTCACTCAAAATACGACATAGTCTACAAGCAAGTCTCTGATCCCTTTGTCGTACACAATGTCAATCTACAAGTAAGTTGGGGGGTCCCTCTGTAAATCAGAACAGGATCTGGTCTACCTGCATTGCCAGGAGTAATGTAGACTATGTTGTCCTAGCTGACCATGCCAGACAATGCTGGTCTCAAGTCTTGCTCATCAGTACTCGTGCGAGTGATGATGGTTGGGGAAGCAAGCATTTTGAAACAGAGGTAAAGAGTCCCATAAATTAGAACAGTGTCATAGGGTGACAGGAGTGTCTCAAGACACAACCCGTTAACGTATATTGTGGACTTGTTTAACTGGTGCTTTTAGTACAACACTGACAAGATGTCGGCAATTCTGACTTCAGTACATTTGCACTTGTCTGGTCATTCATTGGAAGAGAAACAGTGAGCACTCACTTGTATCAAAGAACTGATAATTTACTGTTCTCAACCTATAGACTTGCCTATTACTGATTGCAGTTTGGACTTGCTAATTACTGGTCAATGGAAATCAATGAACTTGGTAATTAATGATGGCAGTTTGGACTTGCTAATTACGAATGAAAATCAGTAAACTTGGTTATTACTGATGGTAGTTTGGCAGTTTGGACGTGCTATTTACCGATAGAAATCACAAAACTACCTTTCGGACTCGATAATGGAAATCAGTGGACTTGCTTATTACTGATGGCTTTTGGACTTGCTTATTACTAATAGAAATCACAAGACTTACTTTTGGGCTTGCTCATCACTGATGGAGATGGTGGACTGGCTGTCTCCTGCTGGCAGGACAGGTCCTTTTGTTGCTTCTGCAGCATGTGGATTGTGGCAGCTGTGGAATGGCATGGCTGACACTTGATATTATTTCTGGTCTATGCAGTCAGTCTGTATGTTGGATGCTATAGCATAGAGAAATCTGTGCAACCTGTATACGCCACGTGTGTCGGTCCAATCCACGTCATCTGCATTATGTTTACATTGAAACAGGGCTTCCCTGCTGAAACAAACAGATCAGTCGTCAAAAGGAGGCAAATTTGAGGCATAATTTAATAATATTGTGTTTGGACTGACCGACTTCGAGGTGATGAATCTCCACAGGTCACTTAGTGCAAACCTTATGGGTCTTATGGGTCGCTTAATCATTCCTGTCTTTTCTATCTTGAACCAGTTCGTGTCACAAGAAGTCAGCTTGCAACAGATGGTTATAAGCTTCTACTGTGATCCTCAGGTAGATAGCATGGATACAGTCATTGGTAAATGACAATTTTTGCGAACTATATCAGAAAAGATCATCAAGGGTAACTAAGTACACATCCAGGCCAGTCACTCATTTTTTTCCTGATTTGTTTGGACACCAAAGGTGACCAAGCTCTTGGACAAAAATTGACGGGGCTTTTGTGTCAGGAAAATAAGGGTACTTCAGGAAGTTTACAGAAAAACAGGCCACATGCCATAACGGCAGGCATGCTATTTGAGCTGAAAAAGAAAAATTCAAGAACGTATAGCTAGTGTTGCAAGTTGAATGACCTTATAGTTTGGATGGGGGCTGGGAATGCTGACCAAGCTGTAGCCTAAACAATGATGTATGTGTTGCAATGAAATACAGCACTACTACAAAAGGACCAAAAGAAGTCTGCGGTGCATGGCTATATGCACAGATGATACATGCATGGACCTCTGTGTACTCTGCTTTTTTTCCTGTCTCCACATTTTGTATATGCTTTGTGTTTTTCTTTTGTTTGATTTTTCTAGTACAGTAGCCAGCCCGAGATCTACGAGAAGGTGCTCAGGTACCTCAATATCGCCTTTACCATACTCTTTTCCATTGAATGTATACTCAAGTTGATGGCTTTTGGCATCAGGGTAAGATCCTACGTGTATTTCAATGCCATCCTGTCATTGTGAGAGAGCTGATAAACACTGCCTGCAGTGCAGTGCCGTTTTGCTCAGTCCTCAGCTTTGGTGATTGAGGCACTTTTCTGTCTGCTTTATGCATGAACGTGGAAAGAGGAAAACCAAAGTTGGGCTGCATCATTGGCAGTGTTTAACAGCTCCTACACAGAAGAGCAGATGTACATTTTGCTGGTGATAACAGAAGTTGCTGGCTGCAGCGTCAATGCTAGCGCCCTCTGGTGGTGGCCAACTTTGATATTTATGCCTGATTGGTGAGCCTACTCAGTAGCCAATGGACCAATGAGAAGAGTGTTCATTAGATCATACAGAGTAGGCTGGCCATCTGTGTAACAAGACCTGGTCCAGCATTGTGCACCCAAACACATTACTCTTTTCCTCATCATGATAATTTTAATTGATTTTTTTATTTCCAAAATTTGCTGTGATGATTTTCAAAAAAACTTTATTACATATTTGAATTAACTTTATGGATACATGTGGTGTTGACCCCATGGTAAAAGTCGGCATTTGTTTTTTTTTTTTTTTTCTTCAAATGTGTATGTTTCCTTTTTTAAATAAAATAATAAACTGCCCCCCAAAAATGGCTGGAGACCATTTGAACTTTTTATTTTCACAACAGGAAAAAGGCTGACTGCCAGCACATTTTTAATAGTTAACTTGGGGAAAAGAAATGTTGTGGTAGCAAAGTGCATCAGTCTGGACCAAGGTCCAGGGGTGCTGTACAATTTGGCAAACTGTGACACCTTATCTTAACTCACTTCACTTTTTTTAACATATATATTTTTTTCTTCCTCTTTTTGCGGTTGTTTTCATTAATAAATTGGGCTGATGGCAGTACTCCACCCCAAACAAGAATGCTAGTTACATCACGTACTCGTTTACCTTGCATTACTTCTATACTGGGTTTACGGCGCTCTTCTGTGTTGAGTGTATACTCAAGTTGCTGGCCTATGGACCCAAGGTTTGCACCGATTCCCACACCCTCCCGCATCCGTCTACGGACGTTCTCCCCGCCCACCTGCCTTCTCGTGAAAACACAATGTACCTTCAATTCATGTGGTCGCTGAAACAAATCAGGATTATATTCTCTGTAGGTCCATTTTCTCACTTGTTTGATGAGTTTTGAAAGGTGATGCCCATTGAAGTTTCACTTTGTTAAAGGTCCTCTAAAATTTTTGACTTCGATGACAGCTGTAATGTAGTATGTTGGTGCAAAAAATGATTGCTCAATAGTTCAAAGCAGAAGTTTCTGTTACGTTCATCAATTGTTTCTTAATGTTTGACCATGTAAGAGAAAAAAACATTTAAACTGCAACTATGAGAATGAAAAAAAAAAAGATGTATGAGAATGTAAAAGGACGGAGGAGGTATATGTTTGAGAGAACAGAGGTGGGGGAGGAAAGTCTGGTAGATGATTGTTGTGTTGTATCTGTAGATAGCAGTCCACCCAGTACTCACAAAGCCAGTAGTCCATTGCCTTATCCCTGTACACACTCTGACCAGTGTATTCAGTATATACTCTGTGCTCCATACTTGTTCTATGTGAGCACCAGGGGGACATTTGCCTTGAATTGCATGTATGAGGGCTCACCTACTCCACAAATTTTATGTTCGGAACGAGCGGGACTCGAACCTGCAACCTTTGGCACCAGTCGCCTAGCTGAAATGTGAAACGCACATATCCACTTGACCAAATCCCCATTCTTAATGTTACAAGGCAGTACTAAAACTGTATGTTTGGGTAATGGCATGGTTTTATTTGCAGAACAGAACTTTGAGATTTCTTTCTTTTTTAAAAGCCATAACATTGTTTTTAGGAGGAGAATACCAAAAAAGATTATCTTAAAACAAATGAGCATCAGCTTCAAGGAGTCTGAGAGTCCAAAGTGGAATGCATTTTTAATAAAGCGCCAAAACCTCAAAAAAATTTTGGGGGGGGTGACAGGAATAAGTTGCCTTATGTAAAAACAGATGGTGCCAGAAGATACGTGCAGTTGCGCAATTCATAAAAATTTAACATGTTAAAAACTTTGACACATTTTATTCTTGTTCTGCTTCAGTGGTATGACACCCAGATCATGTTGTGCTCGTCGTTGTGTAAACCACCAACTGTCCAGCTCAGGACATTACCAGAACTAAAATTCTAATTTCATTTCAGTTGACTATATATTGGGGACAGTATCTTGACACATCAAGCCCTACTGTCATAATTCACATCTTGCTGTGACAAACACCATGTTACCACACACTATCATAATGATACTAGTTCGTATAAATTCTCTAAGTCTTGCCATTATAAGCAAGAACTTGTCATACAGTATGTATTTATGTATTTACTGATATTTTATATTCAAGTGGGTTGCCTTTACCATATACAAGGTAAAAGCAAGCAGCCACTATCGCAAGAAAGCATGTCTGGGAACTCAAGCTTGCAAAACATGCTTGGTGGTTTCCTGCTGATGACCCATTTATAAATTCATTCGGCTGTTGAAGCCTAGAATATTCTAAATTTTGAATCAAACATAATATTGATCGGCTATGGAGCTTAGAGAGCTTGCATTGTAATATTTTTTTTTTTTTGGGGGGGGGGGACCTCACAGAAGATGTGGCACTGTTGCTCCTGTTTGTATAATGTATGTTGTGACTCCCTGACAGCATGCAAATTGATGGCCACCAAGTATACATGTACTATGAAGTGTTAGACTTGCCTGGGAAGAACTGTAGAGCAAGGAAAGATATTGACTCAGTTAAATTTGGCCACATAAAGAGTTCAAGAAGAATTCTGGATCTCATAAAGCAGAAGACATTGAAAACTACCAGTTGAAGATGAGCAGCTTTTGGGAGATGTTAAACTGGTATTAACCCAAACACTGGTACAATGGAGTGTACACTGGGACGAGATGTGCACTGGTTGACCTCTTACTTACTGCGGCCCTTCCGTACCTTTAGTAGCAAGGGTGTTGTGTCAGATATAGTGCCATTAATAACAGTACACCAACTGCATCTTTCAATTATCTACTAACCAGACATTTTTTTTTTTTTTTATGCTTGTGCCAAAGCATGTGGGCATAAGGTGTGGCATAGTGTGGCTGTAATAGGAAGTTTATCCTGGCATTGTCGTCTAGTTTTGGGCTGTTCCAGATGGCAGTTTCAGGATAAGACAGGGAGGGGAGATTTCCTTGTTGGTTTTATCGGGTGCACGGGAAGTCTGAAAATAGCAGTGACGATTGGAATTGTAGAAAAAAAAAATAATGGGCAAGTTTATGTGGTTGAGCCTGCCTTGTACAAACACTTGAAGTCTTTGGGGGGGGGGGGGGGGATCAAAGAAAAAAACTTAATATCCAATCCTGAAATTTGTTCTGGAGCAGCCTTAGGTAGAATCCTCAATCCATGCATATAAAGGCAGTGCCACTTGGACTGTTGTGAAGTCTTATCCTTGTATGGACATTACTTTTTGGCAAAAGTTCGTACATGTATGGACAGTATGACTGACCACTGAAGTGTATGCTTGCCCTTACAAAGTTCTTTCATGGAGTTCTGGGGGTGGATTCAATTTGCAAGTGAACCCTTTCCCCTAAAAGCGGCTGGTGGTCAAAGGTTGTCCACTTTAATGTTTTTGTCCAATTTCAACAGTAATGAAAATCAATTTGAACGAGAATTGTGATTTTACAGCAGTAAAACAGAAAGAAAAAGCTTTCGCATATTTTGATGTCCATCAAAATTGAATGTTTTGGGGTTTTTTTTGTGTGTTTTTAATCTTGTTTCATATGCTTTAAATGAATTGCTGTGTTGTATTATCTCATGAGAAATTCCCAGTTAAGAACGCTAGATGAAAAGTGGCAAAAGTAACGTGGATTTGAAAGGAAGGGGCTCAGTTCATGTGGCAGGCCAGCTGTCCAGTGGATGTTGGCTACATCACTGAGAATCTGAGTGTTGTATCCATGAGGTTGGTCCACCCCGTACAACATGTATAATGTGGCACTGTGGCTGTTGTTCAGATACTAAGCCTCTAACCGTTTCCTGCTCAAATGAGCCCCAAAGCACCAAGCTGTTGTCTGCTTTAATGTTTTTACTTAAGTCTCTCGTTAATATCGGGGATATCTTGAAGAGAAACCTAGACAAGACCTATCAGAATGACGTGACCCAGGTCAACAGCTTTCCACGGTGCAGGTTGGGTAGAGTATGCCCAACCAACACTAAGGAAAGCAGTTGATTCAGGTTCATTGTAACGAGGAAAAGGTAAAAGCCCAAGAAAGAGAAATTATACTTGCAGGAAACATCTGCCAGATAAAGTTATATTAATGACAAAAAATTCAAAAGCGAAACAGTGTTAATTTTTGTAAATCATTTTTAAGATTTGTGCAGAAATTTTGATGTTCCAAATCGTGACCCTGTGCTTTGTTCAGTGCAACTGGCAGATTATGTTTACGTTCGTACACCACTGATTATGGAGATTGCCACGAACAGTACGCTGTATTTCCAAGTGCAGTTCTCTCTACTTTTCCTCAGTTACAAAGATAAGCAGTTTTGATTTGCATACAAATGTTAAGTTGTGTTGGTCAACAAAATAACTTGTCTTACTAAATTGAAAGGTCATTTGTTGGGCAATTTTTTCATAACTGAGCATTATTCATATTCAAAGATACCAGTTACAAGAAAATATATGAAAACTGCAGCTAAGTAACAAGTAATATAAACAATCTAACAGCTTTGTACTCAATTTAAATTTATTAATAACTGAATCATGGTTATGTACTTGTCCCAATGTACTCAGTATAGTTGACTGAAATGTACCTGTGAATTAAAAGCGTGTGGTATCAACAACTTTATCACTCACTCGATCGATCATATTACTTCTTGCAGAATTATTTCCGGGATCCCTGGAATGTGTTTGACTTCATCACGGTAATAGGAAGCATTACAGATGTATTAGTCACAGAGCTCAAGGTAAGTGGTGCCATCTGGTGGCAACTGTCTCTTCTGTAGTTTATAGATCAGTCACATTGTGCATGCAAGTGCAGCCAACACTGGCTTATCAGAGCCGGAGCACCTTAAAGCTTGCACGGGCCCCAATGACACTGAGCTGCTTTTTGTTTTTAATCACAGCAGTAGCTTTGTAAAATATACACACTGCAGAGAGGACATTTGTGCAGAAATAGTGGGTCGACAGGTACCTGAACAGCATGAATATCAGACAGCATGCAAATTTAGTCGGCAGGGGGGGTGGGGGGTAGGAGCACCTTATCCAGTTTTAAGATCACTGCCAGAGAGCTCTGGCTGTCGGGTTGTGCATGCTGCCTTCTGTCCTGTTGGGCTGAATGCACAGGGGGACAACATTGCATGCACACCGATGTCCCGTCAACACACAAATGAAGGTCAGCACGCCAGACTGTCCCTTGGGCTGAAACAAAACAGACCAGAACTGGGACAACTCCTGACATTAACTAAACACCAAAAACTTCACTTTGTGTAGGGAAATTTGTAAATGGCTCAGAAACAGTTTGGTAAGAGTTGTTAAAGGCTGAGGTGAATGTCACTATACTTATGCCTTCACTTTTCAATTTGGCTCAAGATTTTTTAATTTTTTTTTTTTTTTTGAGCTCTACCTCAGCCACAGTAAGGCATTCATGCATGCAGGATCCAGTCCCATAGACCAAGGCATAGACGAGGGTGTGTATTTAGAGTTTTCTCTATGGGAACAGACTGGTGTAGAAAGTGTACAGAGGCAGAACTGGGTCAGCAGAGTGTCAGTAACTGGGGCACCTCTGCAGAGTGCTGAGGCAGTATGGTAGCACTTGAGCTCCATCTGCTCTGCAAGAGAAACATCCAGATGTAGCTTACAGTGTTCTTATGAACAGCTGGCAAGTGAGATAATGGTGATTTGTTAACGCCAAGACTGTCAAATACAGTCCATTTTGATATTAATGGATTCAGTGTCCTGCGTTTGGATTCTACACAATAATATGGTGCTACATTGAAAGACAACAACATGTAAATCCAAGATGGCTTTCAAGGACAAGCCGTGCTCTTTACTTTGTTTTTTTTTTTGTTTTTTGTTTGTTTTTGGTGTATTTTGTTAATTATTTCCTTCTTAAATTAAGACTGAGTCAATGGTTTTCTTTGGGGCATTGTTGGCACAAAGAAAGATGTTGACCTGTGGCATATTATTCAATGCAATATTTCTTACACACCTGAAGCAAAAAAATTGATAGATGCTGTCAAATTTAAGAAAGAGGGATAAGCAAATAACATTTGCACATGTGGGCACTTCTGGGGTGTTTTGAGTGGGAATGGATAACTATCTCTTTTAGGAAGTTTCCCAATCTGAGGATCAACATGATCTTAATTAACATTGACATTGCATAAACTGAAGAGAATTCCCTCGTTGATTTGAAATGAAGGGCTAGAATAGAATTACGAGGCCAGATTGTATGGCACACACAATGCAATAAAGCCGTGTACCTCAAGTGCCTGTTAAAAATGATTTTGTCCACAGGTATAACGTGGTGTTTGGCATAGGGCTGTATCACTAACTATACTTTCAGAAATGATTAATGTAGGTGTCTACTGTGATGGTATTAGAGGACATGTGCAGGTACATCTAAAGAAGGTTTTCACCAGGAGATGATCACCTTGTTCGCATCCAGGAACCATTTTCCATCATTTCTATATTTTGGGGGTCATTGGTCAGCGGTCATTGTTTTCATTGGGAAAGGATCAGTTGTATGACTTTTTAGCAGTTACAGAGTTTTATGTGCTGTCACATTATATCATATTTGTAAGAAGCCAGTTCAGCTTTTGCGGGTACCGTTGCACAACAGTCGAATTCCCAGAAGTTCAATTTCTAAAATTGTCGCCTGAAAACTTTTGTTTTACCTTCGGAATTGACCAGGGATTTGATTAAACTTACACATAAAATCTTAAAAAGTTCTGCAAGTCAAATATTTCAGAATGGACTTCATCACAAAGAAAAGAAATAATAGAAAAGTTGGAATATTTATCATATGAGAAAATTTGTGATAATACATGTCTTCAAAAGAAAAAAAAAGTTTTATACCAAACTCTGGTAGATTGTATGTCATTAATTACCTGTCAAACGTATCTTAACTCTTTCAGTGCCAAATTTTCAGCAGAGTCAACAGCTTTTGTCGGTGCACATTGGGCACATTGCGCCCAATGTGCACCGAGAAAAGTTGCTGACCTTGGATATTTTCTCTGGAACTACAGGCATACTGGTACTTGAATGAAAAGTCTTTTTATGAGGAATACACATCTGGGATCTTTGTGATTATTCAGACTAGCCTGGCTTAAGTAGATGGAATTTAGTTGTGATTGGCACTGAGAGAGTTAAATTGCCCTTGTTAGACCATTTATGTCACATCTTTGTAATTGTGGCAGCCTCGCCCACATGCTCGTCCACAATCCTGTAAGGTCAAACCCAATTTTGAGAGATGTGGCAGTGCCAAAATATGGAAATTGTCCGTATGTAGACAGTGTCCGAGTCAGGCAAGTCTCGTTTTGCCATTGCTGGTCTGTCCTTGCTTAATGGTTTGGTAACAGTGGAGGGGTAGATACTATCTGAGGAGGCAACCACACTTCAAGGTACATTGTGACAAGGGTGAATCCAAAAGTTCCCCAACCCATTTAAAAGGGTACCCTTATTGAAGAGATTTTGTGGCTGAATATGGAAATGATCTGTTTTTGAAGTAGAGTCCAAATAAGTGAGAGGGTATTGTTGTCAGTATAGCATAGTTTCACAGGACACAGAAGGACAGATGTTCTGCTAGTGATTATTAGTTTGTTCATTAGTGCAAAACATGTACTTGCAGAGAATGTACAAAGGGGGGTTTTTCTTTGGCTTCGATGCTTCTATCTCGGTCAGTTTGTTCTAGACAGTAGGGATATTAACTCCTCATGTACATGTACAATACAGAAACAAATACAACATGCTGCCTCCATTCAAGGGGTCAACCCACAATTATTATGCAGACCTGCTGCGTGCAAACGGATTGCATTTGGACTCTATTTTATATGCACCACTTGACATTACCAATGTCTCCGTCTCAAGAATACTCCAATGACGTTTCCCACATTTTGCAGAAAGAGCTGTTGCGAAACAGCAGTGGTCAGTTACCTGGGTCGTAATGAGTTGGCACTCTCCACGAGGCACCATGCAACAATCTCAGGGTCCTCTTGTGTTTTTGCAGACGTGACTTCAGTCCCAAGAATTGCTGTCAGTCTGTGTCAAGTATTTTGCAAAATTAGTTCAAATCTTTCGTCAGAGAGGAGGGAATGTACCTGTAGCTCTTATCATGATGGATGCAAATATGTTTTGACAGTCCCGTGTTGCATCTTCCTGTGATGCCCGTCTGGTAAGTGATTTCTCCTCAGCTGCTGGCCATGGGAAATTTTGAAAAAAAAGGTCCACATGCTACATGTATATGATAGTCTGCTTTGGAAAAGAGTTCTGTGCTTTCAGCCAGGATGACCATACTAATCGGTTTCTCTGGTTTTGCATAATACATGCATATTTGCAATTCCAGTTTGTGATTACTATGTTCAATGTTCTGTGCTGCTCCAAGCTTTCTGCCACCAGGTGGCATGATCCAGACTGCTAAGATATACATGAACATACCAATGGTTTGCACCTGTTTTTCATCTAAATCATATACTGATGTTAAATGATACTAATCACATCATGTATACCACATTGGTCACACCTCACTGGCTTGGGATGCAAAGAACTTTTGGATCCACCCTTGTGCTAACTACTGTGTTGCCACCAGAGTAGTGGGTTAAGCATAGGTGGTTAAGGGCTACTAGGTTTCGGGATTTGATCTGGAAGTCTGGCAATCAGTAACATTCCCATTTGCCTACTGTTGGAGCCTTGGCCCCCAGGTCTGGCTTTCCCATTCTGGCAGCCAACCTATTAGCCTTGTTTTAGTGTTCTGTCTTGCTTTCAATTTTTGTCACCAGGTGGTGTGATCCACCCTGCTAAAATATACATGTCTGTGCCAATGGTTTGTATCCTTTCTTATTCAAAAGCATACACTGTATATTGATATTAGAAATAGTAATCACATCGTGTATACCACATTAGTCACATGTCATTGGCTTGGGATGCAAAGAACTTTTGGATCCACCCTTGTGCCAACTGCTACGTTGCCACCAGAGTAGTGGGTTAAGCATAGGTGGTTAAGGGTTACCAGGTTTTGGGATTTGATCTGGAAGTCTGTTCCCATTTGCCTACTGTTGGAGCCTTGGCCCCCAGGGTCAGGCTTGAAGTTTCCCCTTCTGGCAGGCCACCTCTCAGCCTTGTACCCCTGTGGGAAAAATGGTGTTTGGGGCATACATGCAACAAGTGTATCTAAGGAGCTTTGCTTTGTCCTTTTGATCAGTTTCTTGAACTTTGGCAAAGTTCATGCGTGCTTAAAAGTCAACAAGTTGTGAGCACAGCTGACATGTTACAAAACTTTATGAGGCAAATCACAATAATGTTTTGAAATAGTTAAGTGGTATTAGTTGCTTTTTTTATCATACAAACAGAGAGAGTGCCATGTCCTCTGTGTAACTCTGAACCAAAACAAGAAAAAAGCACCATCTAATCTCTGTGCTCCATACTCAATCCACTCACTGCCTGTGTCCACACCTATACATTAATTACTCAAAATTAAAAAAAAAAAAAAAAAATGAACGACTCGTAAATGACTTTTCAACCATGATCGTAAGGCAAATTGGAAAGACCAACCCACTTTGTAGATGGTCCATAACCTATCGTGTCACACTGACTGTATTCTGTGTATAGCATGGTCAACCTTACCTATTTCTCAGTTAATTTTAGCAAATTCTACCAACATGTGCCAACTGTTACCATAAGACATCAGGAACATTTTTGAAAATCCGACTTGTAACCAAAAACTATGAAGTTAGATCTAAGCAGGGAAATAAATAATGTATTAACAGATAACGTGCGCAAATGCTGTTGAAAGTTGAAATGTTTGCTGGCTTGAATGTTGTTTACATATATTTATGTTGAGAAAGCATACAGGGACAAATGGTAAATGTTGGAAAAAGCAGTAAGGTATATTATGACATGTTTCTTGTTTACCAGTTTTCATGATGAAAAACTTGTTACTGTGACTATTGAGACATCAGGTCTCTGGCACAGGTTTTAGCTCAGCTGACTTGCTAGTGAGCTGAGCTTAATGCACTGATGGTTGTCTGTCCACATTTACATTTTGGATTTCTCCTGAAAAAATAGTCAGCCAGATCCACTTAAAACTTAATGAGGATGCATCTTGAGTGGATTTCTACCATGTTTGTTCAGTGGGTCATGCATAGGAGGTTTTTTTTATGATTTTTTCCCCTTTTTTGTCTTTTGTGTTACATCTTTGAAAGGGTTCAACATTGGAAACACAGAGCCAGATACTTTGAAATGGCACGGGAACACTTTTGGATATCTCAGATTTTAATTTGTACATGAGGTGGTGTTTTAATTCTTTTTCTAGAGTCTGTATGATTTCTGTGTATTTTGTTGTTACCCACTATAACTGCATGTTTGCTTTCTAGCAGATATGTCCTGGGAATCAGCTTAGGATTAGGGATTAGTTTTTCGGTATGGAGGGAAGGGTAGAGATTTTGGGGCAAGAACAATTCTTGCGACCACTTTTTTTGTCTTGTTTTGTTTAGGTTTTTTTGGGTTTTTTTTTTTTGTTTTGTTTTTTTTGGAAAAGCAAACATTAGGTGCTGTAACTATGTTCAACATTGCTTATAGCTTTTCGTATGAAGTGAAAAACTCTGGTCACAAAATGTACAATGAACATCAATTGTACGCACTTGAATTATACAAAAGATTGCTGCATTGTTTTAAAGTTACACACATATAACATTATTCAATGCATTTAAATTTGTATACAAGAAACTGAAAGAAAGAATTATGATTATTTTGCAGCTTTTCCCCTGTGTTAATGGAGTATGTCACCTGTAGATGGCGCTACAGGTAACCTTCACCTGGTGTCCACCTGCTGCAGGTGGAGACACTTGGGAGGGAAACAAAAAGTTTAAACTGCTTCATTCATTGGTCCAAAATGTCACGACACAGGAAGCAAGTGCTGCAGCCAAGCAGAATAGTGTACCTGACACTCCGCATTGAAAAATGTTATAAATAGTACACTCATATTTAAAGATGACAAAAAAATGGATTAAGCTAGTATTTTATGTAATATCACTGACCTTGACCAATTTTTGTGAGGTCACCATGCCTGTAAAGTTGAAAGAGCTTATTTTGTAATGGCAGGGTCTAGCTTGGACATCAGTGGCAATGTCGGCACAACACCAGACTATGGGCCTTTTGTAGTACATAATCTGGGTGACCTCAATCTTCTGTCCCAACATCACTGAATACATAGAGTTAAGGACTCACTCATTGTTGCCTTAGTACATGCGGCAATATCCATCACAGGAGTTGCACAAATAAGCTATGATTACATGCAGAGTGCAGTGCCATCTGATGGATATTTTATAAACTAAATGTGTATAAGCTTTATATGTTCAGAAGCTACTTGAGGAGTCGCAGCTTTGAAATGAAGAAGTGCAATATAGCCATGGTGCCAGCAGAGCATTAGGCCCATGGGCTTCATGTTTAAATTTTAGTATCATCTGAGCTTGGCTAAAAGTATTTAACACAATTAGGTACAGACAATAATATGTGTGGGCAACTGTTAGCACATATGTACACACCCATGTACCTAAAAAGAAATTATGCATGATTGCTGTTCACTTGTCAGCAAGTATTGACACTGACACTGATCACACATTGAGAAATTAGCAGAGAAAGTTGAATATGCTCCCCAGCCCCTGAGGTACATTTTACATAATGCCGCTGCCAGGCCTGTATAGACTGATGAGGTGGACTCAGTTACTAGATAGTTGGTTGCAACATTGTTCACCTGGACACACTGAGCAAGTATTTTGCAACATGGCACATTACTGACATGCTGAGCAAACATGATTTTTCATTGACATGCTGAGCAAATACACAGCATGGCACATCACAGACATGCTGAGCAAACATGCTATATGCTATTTCACTGACATGCTAAGCAACTACGCAACATGGCACATCACTGACATGCTGAGCAAACATGCTTTATGTTATTTCACTGACATGCTAAGCAACTACGCAACATGGCACATCACTGACATGCTGACAAACATGCTGCATGGCACATCCTTGACACTTTGGCACATCACTGACACTGTGCAGTTACTGACACTATGCAGCTTGGGCATGAGATATGTGAACACACCATGCAACAGCACACCACAGACACATGATCCAATACTGCACAGCATGAACAGTGCAGCACGGCACCCCATTGCCACATTGTGCCACGGCACACCACAGACACATTATCCAATACTGCACAGCATGAACAGTGCAGCACGGCACCCCATTGCCACATTGTGTGACGGCACACCACAGACACATTATCCAATACTGCACAGCATGAACAGTGCAGCACGGCACCCCATTGCCACATTGTGCCACGGCACACCACAGACACATGATCCAATACTGCACAGCATGAACAGTGCAGCACGGCACCCCATTGCCACATTGTGCCACGGCACACCACAGACACATTGTCCAATACTGCACAGCATGAACAGTGCAGCACGGCACCCCATTGCCACATTGTGATGGCACACCACAGACACATTGTCCAATACTGCACAGCATGAACAGTGCAGCATGGCACAACGCTGACATTCAAACACTATTGTCTACTACAAGACTAAATTTAAATGTAATACATTACCCATCATTTAGAGTCAAACTTGCAAATTGTTGTCAACTGAGACCAGAAAAAATACACTTCTAGCTGTTCCTAGGACATAAATTTAAAACTGATTTACGTTTGGGCAGATTAACATTCAGTCAGCAGATACAGTTACCTTTTTTTCAGGGCAGTCTGTTCAAGTATGTGTTGTTAAAACAATTGGCAAGTTTGACTGTTCTGTGTATTTAGCATATGTATTGATAAGATCGTTAACATTCGTTGTGAGTAATATCAGTGAAAGATAATTGTGCCATAGAATATTGAGATAACTGTTGTGAAAGATGCCTCTGGTTTAAGACCACATTGTCACATCCAAAAGATTCGGCACTGGGCTTGCGTTGTCAATTTCTTGTTAAAGACCACCAAGCATCTGAAAGTGCCTGCTTTTGGTAGGGGAGAAAGGTCTTAAACGACGGGTGACATTCTCTAACGATAGTTGCCAGGCTGGAGATTTAAGCACAAATTTTGTAGGATTTTGAATAATGTTGACAACTGATTGCAGCAGCACTTGTATACTGCATGCATGGCTGAATAGCTTATACCCCAGCATGGCCTGTGTAATCATTCACATCTTGTTCTTGCATGGTCCAGCACTTCACATCAGACACAGTGTAGTCAGCTTACTTTCAGCAGGCAAAAAAACCCCCGAGGTGTTGCACTGAGATAGTGGGTGGGGATTGGAGATGATTGCTGTATATCTGCATAAGTTTTTTCCTGTAGTTGTATTGCCAAAATATTGTCATTCTGCTGCTAACTGGCTGCCAATGTGCTGTCACTCTGCTTCAAGCATGATACTGTACACCTGCTGTAGCCACTCAACTGAAAGCGCACTTCAGTCTCACACTGGCTTTTGCAGCTGCTAGTAATTTGTAAAACATCCACAGTTTGCACTAACAATGGACTCCATGTCTTCCCACTTGCCCACCCACCCATTCCCTATCACAAAATACCTGCTGAAATAGGCCATTCTCTCCTCGTGCTTGCCTTTATTTCAGTACTTTCCACACAGTTTCTGTCATCCACTTTTGAACATTACTTATTTCCAGCACAGAATGTGATGCGTAGCAAAGATTTGTCTGAAGAATAAATGTGGATGGTTGACTGCAACAAGAGAAGCTTCCCAGTAGTTCAGATTGTATTTGTAGTTCTGTTTGATTCATGACCATCCAGTGTCTCTATGGCAACCTGCATGTCATCATCTTTGTCGTTTACTTTCATCATGAATAATTCACTCTGTTTGTCTTTGTTCACTTTTATTGACATACAACTTCTTGCATATTTTTTGGCATTTAATTTATCTTATGAGAACACTTTTTTCTCTCTCTTTTTTTTTTTATTTGTTGGAAATTTGCAAGCAACTTTGAGCTGATTGTCAGGTGGTTAAGCATTTGAGATCCTCAGCTGGAGGAGGTAAATGAAGTTGAGGTTGGAGGTTCATGCAGCAGATATTCATCTTGTGTTACTTGATCAGCAGAGACAGATGACATGAACGCTGTCTGTTGGTAGCAGCTTTTGCAGGCGATTAAAAGGCATGACGGAGTAGTCGGCTCTCTGCTAGATATTGCCCTGTTTTTTTAGGGCAACACGAGTGTAGACCTACAGGCCTAACCTGCAGGATATCAGTCAGTGTAGCTTCGCCAATTCTGTACTAACTTGTCCTCAGTATGTCAGGCAGTAGTTGTACCAGCCTCTTTCTCTCTCTCTCTCTCTTCTCGCTGTGCTAATGTAGACTTGCCTGCACTTTTCCAGTAATCATCTGGTAGCCAGTGTCCATGAGGCACAGGACGTCTCTGTGGCTCTTGGGATAGACCTTCACAGCACAATTATCTCCTGTCTAATGTAACAAATGTAGACTTAAACGAGCACTGGTCTATCCTCATCTGGCAGTTTTCTTTTCAGTAGCTAGCTATCAACTAATTGTTCCTTGTTTACTTGCCGAGAAGGAACTGCTTGTTGGTAACTGTGTTAGTGTGCTGTGCGTGGCGCAGGCGGCGGTGCCTTCTATTTGATGTGCCACTGTCTTCTTACAGCCCCCGGGATCAGTGAGTGGTGTCTTTCTTGTTTTCAGTTGCGGCTAGATTTGCCTCTTAACTTGCTTCGCTGCATGCTGCCAAACCAGCTGCGTATTTCACAGGGTTCACTGCAAGTCCAGCCCAGTGTCAGCTACTGAACACAGAGTGCCTGTATGCTGCCAGCGTACGGCACACAAAAACCATAATGCAACTCACTGTTAGCTTACTGCTCTTAGCTCCACACAACTTCAATGCTGGACTTCCAAGTAGGCACAGCTAGCACACTGCAAGCAACGTACGGCTTTCAGCATCACAACGCTTTTTTTTCATATCTGGCTGCAGCACCAGTACCCAGAGTGAATATCCTTGTGATGCCAGCATCCACAACAGGTGGAGCTAGCATCACCATGAGGTGCCGCTAGTATCACCACGGTGTGTCTGTTAGCATGCAACCTGAGGTCACTCATGGGGATAATTTGTGCAGTAGATTCATAATATAGAAATCCTTGTCATTGGCTTTGACATATTAATGCACTTTACATATGTGCTGTTTCAAACAAATCAGTAGACTGTCATTTGCCAGTACTTGTCACTGAGGCCAAGCTTTTGTTGATTTTTGCAGGGGCCGGTAAGAAAGTTGATTCTAAAGATTGTAACTCCTTTGTTTTACGTTTTTTTTCTCTAGATGTGTCTTTTTATTTTCTCCTTTTTTTCTAACAGAGTGGTAGGAAGTAGATAATATTATGTGTTAGAAGTAGATGGCTTTTCACTCAGTCAACTGAGATATTGTATTCCCAGTCCAGCTGGGTGTTTTGCATTAAGCTAGGCAGGCATGGAAGCTTTGTAGCCATGCCCAGAAGCTGCACTACCTCCATAGCTGCCCGTTTTGACCTGTGACCTTGCTCCATCTTGGCAAAACAGTAAAAACACCACTCACTTATTGTTCATTTATCAAACAGGGAAATTTTTGCCTTTTGGCATATTTTCCTCATCTTTCAGCCCATTTTCTTAATTGAATAATTGTCTTTTGTGTGTGCTCTGTACTGAACATGTTCAGCTACTTGTACACACAAATATATATATATATATATATGTGTGTAATGAAATATGATATATACCGTATACCTGCTATAATATTTTAGCTTTTTCTGTCTTTTGTTTCCTGATTTGGAGGTCAGTAGTGTAGTTTGCCTCGTGTTTTAGCTCAGCTGACTGGCAAGTCAGGTGAGCTTATAGTTTGGGTTGTCATCTGTGGTCCATTCATCGGTCCTTTTACTTGAATGTTTTCAGCTTTTGAAAAAGTGTTGACCAGGTCCTTGTCAAACATGGTGGAGATGTACTTTGGGTGGATCTCTGCCAACTCAGTCCAGTGGGTTATGCTCCAATTATTTGAGACTTTTATGATTTTTTTCCACATTTTTTTAGGAAAATGTCAGATAATCATCTTTAAATTGCATGGCAAATAATTCGAAAATCACACTGGGACTTCTTGGGACTCCTAGTTCTTAATTTGTGCAACAGGTGATGCTACAATTTGTGTATGATTTTTGTTTGTAGGAGAGCTACATTGGGATTGGAGATGTATGACCTTTATCTAATTCTTAAGGTTACAGGACCATTGTGGTGAAATAAGTGGTCCTTCATGTGGGGGTGCCTTTAAACATAACATGACTGACCTTGACCCAATACCTAAGATCACAAAGACAAGCTGAATTGTGAATGTAGTGTTTTACTTACAACTTGGGAAATTTTTGAGTGGGTGATTTGATATTACACATTGTGTCCACTGTCCAATGGCTTCATTGATACTGCACCTGGATCACTGAAATCCCAAGAGCCTAGGGTTTATTTTTTGTGGACACACTGAATTTAATTTCTAGATTATAATTCCAGAACTACTTCATCTAGGGCCTAGACACATTACTTTATGATTGTCATCTGTGGTGCCCAGGTTATGGTGCCATGCAAGTGACCTTGACCTTAGTGCCAAGATTGCAGAGCAGTTTTAGTGAATTTGAAATTACTGTCTGCCATTGCCCGTCATATGCTACAGAGGCTGGGGTATATAGGTCAGGTATGGCCGATATCATTCCATTATTACCACAGAGCTGTGCAGAACTCTAAACGCTGCCCATTGATATTCAGTCTGTGTATGCAAGGTCAGCTGAGCACAGGACTGTTCCAGTCCTCTAGGTGTAGTATTTAAATCTGCACAGACACTTTTTAACAACCATAGAATTTGATAGTTTTGTCCCTTTTTTTCCATTATTAAATGTAGTACATGGAATGCATATGGGAGTTCGCATCAAAAGTGCATTGGACAGGAAACAAAGAATGCTGGGATATGATCAGCAGCATGAGCGAGACTATGCATGTGCGCGAACTGCATTAAAGTGAGACCCAGTTCAATTATAGGAGACACCAGGCTAAGAAAGCGGTGTCTTTGTAGAGCACTTTGGAAATATCTTTATTTTTGTTTTTGTTTGTTTTTTTTAAAAATAAACATAGAGGATGAGAAGCCTATTTGTTAACAGATGGAAATGAAACAAAAGACTGTGTTTGCTGCCAAAGGGCAAAGGAGAATGCTCATATGCTGGTCATATATGCCACCAATACCAACTACATGAACCACTGTGTGTCAGCTATTGATGTCTCGTTTGCCAAAATCAACCATTATGCACACATGTACAGACCACATGAACCCATTTTGTTTTTTTTTGTTTTTGTTTTTTTGTTTTTCATTTTAGTAAGTTGTACACATGTTTACAATGTTGCAACTTTATGATGAAATACTCTGTAGCAATTCCCAACATAGCTGAAACAAATTTTGTGAATTTGTAACAGATTTCCTACCCCTGAAGAATGTTGGATACCAGTGTATATAAATTTAGACTGGGAACCTGATCATATTTTCAGTATAACAGAAATGTGTAATTTATGACAGGGTACTACAGTGCAGTCCTTTTGACACGGTACCAGAATGCTCTCATTGTGGCAGGGTGCCAGAATGCACATTATGACAGGAAATCAGATCGTTTACAGTATGACTGGTTACCAGGGTGATTACTCTGTGTCGACAGGTCATCTGATGATGGTGTATAGTAGACATTTTGACAGACACTTTCGCACACATATTGGTTACTATTTTCAACAATCATAACATGCAAGAATCCTGAAAGAACTGATAGTCAGTGCCTGGCCGACAGTGTGAGACACCGTCAGTCTTCCCCACTAGACCAGCAACCCAAATTTCAGCCCTCTGCTGGGCTTAATACAATTTGTGAAACATAAAAGACACAATCATTAATGTCATTTGCATCATCCACCACAAGTCTATTAAACCAAATTAAGCAAGAATTTCGCTGATACAGCAGATTACCAACTATGAAAATCGTTACTGTGTTCACAAAATATTCAGTTTGTTGCAGCGTTTGGCATAGTTGGAAACCTTGAGCTCATAAATGTGTCCCTGAGGGAATAGTTGCACCCATCAATCTGGCGCCTGATAGGATCATTTTGAATACATTCACATACATCTGAGACACTGTCTCCACCAACATGATATATATGCATGGACAGCATTCAAGTCACTGATAAGAAGATTATTACATAAAACTAGAGGAATAGAATTACCATTTGTATGAATGTCAGTCAAGACTTTCAGTTTCATGTGAACATAATATTAATTGTCAAGATGTGTTCATTCTTTGCCAGTATCCCTGCATATACTTAAATGTCCTGTAATTTGTGGACTACAGATCACATTTTCTTCTGTATACATCCATTATTTCTAACCCTTTGCAGGTTAGAATAGCAGAGTCAACAAGTTTCTGTGGTGTGGGTGAAGTGCAATGTGCCAAATCTGCACCCAAGAAAGTTGTTGGCCTCAATTACAATTTTCACGAAAATACTTTCTGTTCCTGAAAAGTCTTACTCTTTTAGTGCCACATTTGGACTGAGTCAACAGCTGCCCTCAGTAATGCACCCAAAGTGCATCAAGGAAAGCTGTTGACCTGGAATGATATATTGCATGTAACAACAGGCGTGCTGGTACTTGAATGAGAGGCCTTTTTACGAGAAGCATGAATCTAGCACCCTTATTATAATTCAGAGCAGTTTGACGTAATCGCATTTGGCACTGAACGAGTTCAGTTAAAAACACTGCAGCAGACAATAATTTTCAGATGGGCTCATCCTGGTGAATTGAGCAGAAAAGGATTAGAACATGGCAAAGTATCATGTAAATCATTGAAGTAGTGATACAGTGTGCAAAATACTGCGACCATGTAGACTTTGTATAATCTATACATGGGCATACATTGCCCCTCAATATACTGTATGTACACTGTACGTAATGTATAAATGGAGACAGGTTTGTCTTTTGGGTAGTTGAAATGATGCAGATATTAAGTGGCTGTCCCATTTGGTACACTATTTTTTTTACTTTGGCTTTGGCTTGGTGGGCTTTGGCAGCTTCGCCTTGAGACGTGTTAGTTAGAGTGGATGTGGCTGTCTCTGCTGGTACATCGTCTGGTCTACACAGATGAATTGTGGTCACTTTCAGTGCATATTGGGCCACCGTTTCACGGCTTAGGTTTTTGGTTCCCTGCTTTCACCAAACCAACATATTTTACATTTGAATTTTAAGTGTTTCTGGCCAAAAGTGGCTTCTTCGTTAGAGGTTTTTTAACAGTTGTCAACCTTTTTGTGCCCGCTGCATGTGTGGATATTCAGGAAGCTTGTAGACAACTCTTTGCAGAGAGATGACTGAGTGGGTGTTGATGCTTCAAGCACAGTCCTTACCGAACCTCTGATTAATCTAGTTACACTATCAAAAATAAGATGAATAGAAATAGAAATGAGATGAAAAAAAAAGCAAAATATGTTAAGCAGTTCCATGGATCAGATGTAAGGGAGTACAGTTCTGTAGATGTAACCTTAATGGAAAGTATTATGCATAAGTATGCTCTATTGTCTGTATGATGACTGTTTCAAAATGGGGTAACACAGATTAATACATGTATGTAACCGCTGTGGTCTGTTATGTAATATGCAGATTTGAATGCAAAAAAACACAGCATATTGACTGAGTCCCCATGCAAGATTAAACATCAGTAAAGACCTGCGTTTCAAATTTTGCTCTATTTTACAGAACAACTTCATCAGCCTCGGATTCTTAAGATTGTTCCGAGCAGCTCGCTTGATCAAGCTTCTGCGTCAGGGCTACACTATTAGGATACTGATATGGACCTTCATCCAGTCTGTCAAGGTAGACACAATTCACATTTACATGCAAGAATTTGCAGTTACTGATTTTACGCAGCCTGTTGAATATTGTGTTTGTTGTGGTTTTTCTAAGTAAGCATTTTTAACCCTTAATGTGCTGATTTAAGACTGAGTCAACAGGTTTCCTTGGGGCACTTTGCGCACAATACGCACAAAGTGCCCCGAGGAAACCTGTTGACTAAGACTACTTTTCGCTTAAGATTGGGCTTGCTGGTATTTGAATGAAGGTATCTTCATGAGGAATTTGAATCTTTTTACCATTATAGGATTATCCGTAATGAAACAACTATATAGCAAAACAACTATAGCCGTGATTAGCACTTTAAGGGTTAAAATGCACAGAGAGCACCCCACATTAGAGTGACTGTAAAATTATAATTCGGATGTAAATATTGATTACCATCATAGATTTACGCTGGGTTAAAATTGGCATACAATCTTAGAATGCTAAAGAGAACTCTTAGATATTTTACATATTAATTGATAAACTTTCAGCCAATTTTTGGAAAAAATGTTTTCTATTAAAACAAACTTTAAGTGAAAACATTGAAGCAGACAACAATATACATCTTGGCACTTTCTGGCAATTTGAGTATTAAACAGTCAGCAATTTTTTTTTTAAGAGAGTAAGTCCAGTAATTGAATTTCCTTGTCAGCTGTTAGATCCTGTGTATATACATTTCTTTTCTTCCAGGCCTTGCCCTATGTGTGTCTGCTGATTGTCATGCTTTTCTTCATATATGCCATAATTGGTATGCAGGTACGTGCTGCCCTCTATATTCCACTCTGGTCATTACTTATGAATGGGCCAGTTTTCCAGACTAAAATTTTGAATTTGTTGTTGTGATAAATATAGTTTCTGATAAGGGGAAAGAAGCATGTAATTACAGAGGTTACACACACACACACACACACACATACATGGATTGTACTAAAATATTTATTTTGGTTACCCCTAGCCTAGGCAAAAATTGTTGATAAACTGCTTCCGGTAAAGCTACTTTGTATACATATGAAATCAACACTACAACAGATATGCTTATTACATTACTTGCAATTTAATCTAAGCACTGAAAAAAGGCTGTTTTACGAGAGGAATTCATATGGGCTTGGCCTGTTTTCCAATCGTTTTTACCCTTGACACATAAAGTACCTGTACTGTGTGGTCTGTCCGTCTGCAGTTCAAATTTGATATTATCTCCTACTCTGCTCCGACAGGAAACATTCCAGAGAAACAAGCATATGGAGTTTGTATCGGACAAGTCATACTTATTGCTAGAAACACCACACTTTTTAGCGACTTTGTCAATAGGGTTAGAACTTTGTTGCATAAACTTTAACATGAAGGTTATAAAAAACAACAACGATATGCAAAACTCTGTTGAAATGTTTCTAGAGATATGACCAAATACCTAATAAATACAACACTAACTCAAGAACATTAGTGAAATTGTGTCAAGATGGAGTTTGAAATGACAAAGTATAGTCCTCAAAGTGTTTAGAGTGGTAAGAGGGAAAGTACCCGTGGTAAAGTATACTTAGCCCACCTAGAGAATTTTCTCTAGTCCGTCTTAATTCGGAAAACCATGATCATACTCACTTTTTGCAGGATTTCTTTCTTTTCAGTCTTCATCCAGTACAGTGGAAGAGGTGGCTTTCAGCTAATACCTTAGTGCACTTTACCTCATAACACCTCTAGTCAACTTTATGGTGCTAAAAATTGTATTACTGTTTACCTGTTTATACCAGTGTTGGTATGGTGGAATAATGTATGAAGCTTTTAAGTTTCAAAGGAGATGTCCGTCCATCTTGTCGATGTTACCACAATATCTCAAAAAAAATATTCACCGTAGCTGTACCAAATTTTGGTCACAGAAACACCTTATGATGTCCCACATTCCTATGGAAAACCAGCTTCCTCTTATTATTTTTATATGTGTTAAAATACTTTTGAAGTATTTATTTGATGGCCAACTGAGTGACACACAGTACAGTGGTCTCTGTCCCCAGAACCTACCTCTTGAACCTATCCAAAATGGCTCTTTTGTTTCATAGACAACAATATGGAAATTGTGTGTAAAGTGTTCTACTGCCAAGTCTAAAAAAAATTGAGATGTGAGGAAAAAAAATTATAGGTGCCAAGGGTAATCCATTCCCTGGATGCTATTGTCTTGTTGGAAACAAGAATATGTTTAAACCCCCCAAAAAGGCCACTGGTTGTCCAAGCAGTTAGAAGTTGCCATTGCTGTATATGTTTGGCATTCTATAAAATTGTATGTACTTGTGCTTTCAGATCTTTGGTAATATAGCACTGGACTCAGGCACAGAGATCAACCGACACAACAATTTTAGAACTTTCTTCCAGGCACTCCTGTTACTATTCAGGTAGGCCCTCTTACCCCGGGCGGCAGAACTCAGTGCCATGTCATTTAATTGGTTCTTTTGCTGAATCTACACAGACATATTCACCATGTACATACACTACTAGATCAGAAAAAAGAATCCTAAATGATGGGTAATTTTAGTATATATTTGCAAAGTAAAGGAACTTCAAGGTATTTTGTCATTAAACTGATGCCAAGTGATCACTGCAAGTGTTTCATGAAGGAATAAGTCCATTTAGATGATGAAGGAGAAACTACATGTTGGTGATATGTGATGTGGGAGCAACCATATGTGGGTAGTGGGTTATGAGGGAGCTACTACAGGTAGGTCACATTTGATGAGGGAGCAACTACATACAGGTGAGGTATGACGAGGGACCAACTGCATGTCATTGATGTGTGACAAAGGGGTGAATAGACATAGGAGCCGTAATAACTGTCACTTTTCCTGGGCTTTATGTTGGAGAAAAGTTAATTTTCAACAGAAATGTGTTGCAGTAAAAACAAACTATGAGTTTTTTTTGTTTTTTTGTTTTTGTTTTTTTAGCAATGTGTACCTTTAAAGCTGTTGAACTTGTATATAACACAGTTCTAATTCTTGCATGAGCTTGCACATTGTCAGTTGGTAGTTTTTGCAATTACTAGAAAATATCCCAGAATATTAAGTCAATTAAGGAATTTGAATATGGAATTGTTTTAATAAATCAAATGAGTATGATTCTGTTGTATTTTGCTCTGAAAGAGTTAAAAGTGAAATTAAATACCACCTGAATTTTTTTTTTTTTTTTTTTGACAGATGTGCAACTGGGGAGAGCTGGCAGCAGATCATGCTGTCATGTATGAGCAAGCGTCTGTGTGATCCGCGGGCGAGTGGTGGAGGCAAGAACGAATGTGGCTTTGACCTCGCCGTACCCTACTTTGTCAGCTTTATATTTTTCTGTTCTTTCCTTGTAAGTAATCCTGTTCCAAGAGGGATTGAAATAGGGGGAATCCACATTTCCACTTCTGTTGGCTCGCAGATTTCTTAAGTGTTGTTTGTGTAAAAATGAACCACAGACAAAAACAGGAGTGTTCTCGAGCACATAGAGCTATTACTTCTCAAATTTTTGTGGTATTTAACTGTTAAAATTATATGAAAAGGGAAAAAAATTAAATAATAAGTTGAAAAATTCATTCTTTGTTATACCTTTTCACACAATAGTAAAAGAAGTGTGAAGCTGTTAATACTAAAGTTTGAACGTTTAACTGTGATGGTGAGAAAATGGAACATGTATATATTATTAAGTCTGCATTTGGAGTTTAAAATCTATTTATAAAGTATTTTTGGTAAGTATATTTCATTTACATGTTTGTATGCAAGGAGAACTACCAAGATACTGAATTGTGTTTGTATCATTTCAGATGTTAAATCTGTTTGTCGCTGTAATCATGGATAATTTTGACTACTTGACAAGAGATTCTTCTATACTTGGTCCACACCACTTAGATGAGTTCATTCGTATGTGGGCGGAGTATGACCCTGCAGCCACGTAAGTGAATTGTAAACTCAGCCTCACTGTTGAAAAGGAGCAAATATGATTGCTGTTTGCTGAGAATTAAAGAGTGAAAATCTGTCAAGAATTCATATTGTTTGAAAAATATGACAGAAGGCAAGTATCTTTCTGAGCTATGCAGTTTGTGCCTTTTTTTTTCGGCACACTCTATTCTTTTTTTTTGTGGGCACACTCTATTCTTTTTTTTGTAAAGAGGATGAACATAAGCATTTGGTCTTGAATCAAAGCTTTTGTCTTTCAGTCTTGTACCTCGCCACAGGAGAGTGTGAGCTACCACAATTTTTCATGAGTGTGATAATTTTGTATGTTTGCTTCAAATAAACAATGCAGTAAGCCTTTGTGATATACATATCATAAACATTTATTTCAAGTGGATGACCTAATAGTTGTGCAAGATATATTTGTGTGTGTTTTAGGGGCCGTATTCACTACAACAACATGTACGACATGCTGCGTACCATGGAGCCTCCTGTTGGCTTCGGCAAAAAGTGTCCTTACAGACTGGCGTACAGGGTGAGTGAGTCTTAAAGAATTGGCTTACAGACTGGGGTGTAGGGTGAGTGAGTCTTAACACTACCTAATTCAGTGTCCTTACAGACCAGCATATAGGATGAGTGAGTCTTAAAAACTGTCCAAAATAGTGCCCTTACAGTACTGGCTTATAGTATGAGTGAGTTAAAAAAAACTGGCTAAAATAGTGCCCTTATAGACCGGCTTATAGGGTGAATGAGTGAAAAACTGGCTAATATAGTGTCCTTACAGGCTGGCATATAGGGTGAGTGAGTCTTAAAAATTGGCTTATATAGTATCCTTACAGACTGGCATATATGGTAAGTGAGTCTTAAGAGCTGGCTAATATAGTGTCCTTACAGAGTGGCATATAGGGTGAGTATTAAAAACTGGCTAATATAGTGTCCTTACAGACTGGCATGTAGGATGAGTTAGTCTTAAAAACTGGCTAATATAGTGTCCTTACAGACTGGCATATAGGATCGGTGAGTCTTAAAAACTGGCTAATATAGTGTCCCTACAGACTGGTGTATAGGGCAACTAAGTTTTACAAACTGACGAATAGTGTCCTTACAGACTTGCTCAGGGGGTGTCTCACAAACTGGCTAATATAGTGTGATACAGACTGGCTGATAGATTGAGGCTTACAAACTGACAAATATAGTGTATGTTACAGACTGGCTTATAGGGGGAGTGACAACCTGGCTAATATCATGTCCTTACAGAATGGCTTATAGGGTGGGTGAGTCTTGCAAATTTGCCAATATAGTGTTCTTCCAGAGAGGCTTATAGGGTGAGTCAAACAAACTAACTAATCTAATCATACAGACTGGCTTTCGGAAGGAGTCTTACAAACTGGCTGATATAGTGCATCTTGCAGACTGACTTATAGGGTGAGTGTCTTACAGACTGGTGTATAGGGTAAGTTTCACAGACAGGCTGATAGTTTTAGTCTGATGTTTGGTCAGTTACAGACCGAGCTACATCTGGACATTGAGTCAGCGGCTTTCCTGGAAACCCTCTGAGCACAATGCACCAATAGTGCAGAGAGGAAAGCTGTGAACCAATGCCACATTGTTATAGAGCAATGGACAAGATACCCTTTATGTCCTTATTTTGCGTTTCCCACCACACAGGATCCTATCCCTGCAAAAATTGGGTACTCTTTTTTTGTACGTAATCTGTTACAAATTACAGCTTCCTAAGAATAAGGAAAAATAGGGTCCCTCATATAAGCAAGGGGATAAAAATTATAAAAATCCCAATGTGTAGAAATTGTGAAATAACCTTGGAAGCAACAGGCCAGAATATCTGAGCACACGTCATGTTTTACTCTTGAATTTCTTCCTTTTTTGTTTATGTGTTTGTTTGGTTTTTTTTTTTCATGCTAAATGTATATATTAACAAAAAAAGAAAGGATAACAACAATGTCAGACTGTTTACAAAGTATACCGGTGACTTCAATCAGCTTTTTGCTCTGTAAAAGTACCTTAATTTTATTGTATCCCAACAGTCAATCTTTAACAACAAAAAGAAACACGATATTTATGACATCAGATGCTTGCTGGTAATTTTTATGAGAAAAAGCGCCGAAACTATACAGGAGGCCCTCCCACGAAAGGCCACCCCAAGGACAGGTCAAAAGTGGCCACACAGAGTAAGCAGTTAAGGACGTGACAAATGTGGTCTTAAAAGGCAGGTGATCTTTTATTGGAGGGACTAGTGTACATAAATATTTGGTCCCTTAGGTAGGTAGGTTCTATTTCGCCAGCAATATGACATGTACAGATGAACCCTTACCCCTTAAACTGGCCAAAACCGGTTGGTGGTCAAATGTCATCTGCTTTACTGTTTTCAACTAATTTCAACAGTTATGAAAAACAGTTTGACTGAGAAATGTGCATGAAACTTATCAAGATCACATGCCAAGGAAAGCTGTAGACTCACCTCTTAATTCAAAGGGGAAAGGGTTAACTTCCCACCAAAATGGCGCATGCTGATGCTAGGCAATGGTGATAAGTGGCCGGCATGATGTTGGCATACTGATGGATACCAAAAAAAAAAAAATAATAATAATAATAATAACGATTTTGCAACTTTTATGCAAGAGAAACATATTAAACACATTTTCAATCAAGGAAACATGTATAAATATCATAAACCATGAAAAACAAACCATAAATGTGAGTATTGAGATTAGAGGCCAATTAACGATTCATATTTTTGTGTCTCCTTTGACAGAAATTGATCCGCATGAACATGCCAGTGTCAGAAGACCAGACAGTCCACTTCACCACCACATTGTTTGCTCTCATCCGCGAGTCCCTCAGCATCAAAATGGGCATAGGTAAGACTGCATCAATCATGTACCTTGGCACAAACAGAGATAACTATTCTGGTACTATTATAGATACCAGATAAATGTACATTGGCTTTGAGAAGGATAAAACACCTTTCACTTGACCAAAGAAGGTCACAAAAGGGGCTGTTGCTTGTCAACAGTAACCTGATTTTCAAACCTAGTTTCCATCCAGTTTTGTACATATTGTGGGAAAAGTGGAAAAAAAAAAAGAAGAAACTGTGTGCAGTACTATACAAATGGATTAAAATCCCCCGCACATAGAAGGTAACATCTGATTGTTCATTACCTGTTGCAGGTCATAAATTTAGATAAAAACCTTTTTGGTGATTTCTTGCCTACAGGACGACCAAATTTTTTTTTTTTTTTTTTGATTCTTATGTCTCCCGGTGGAAGCCGGGTGACACATTGGTTTAGTGCCCGTTTCTTCCGCTTCTTGTTGTTGTTGTTGTTGTTGTTGTTGTTCAGGTTCTTCAACACTTGGTTTCCGTGCGATAAGTCTTGAAGGACTTGACAGAATTTGATGAAACTTGGTAGGATTATGTATCTAGGCAAGACCTAGGTTGGGATTGTATTTGGGTGACCTTGACCTAATTTTCAAGGTCACAGGGTCACTTATGTGAAATTGGTTTCTGTGAGATAAGTCTTGAAGAACCAGATGGAATTGGATGAAACTTGGTATGCTTATGTATCTAGGCAAGACCTAGGTTGGGATTGTATTTGGATGACCTTGAGCGAATTCTCAAGGTCACGGGGTCACTTATGCGAAATTGGTTTCCGTGCGATAAGTCTTGAAGAACTTGATGGAATTTGATGAAACTTGGAAGGATTATTTATGTAGGCAAGACCTAGCTTGGGATTGTATTTGGGTGACCTTGACCTAATTTTCAAGGTCACAGGGTCACTTATGGGAAATTGGTTTCCGTGCGATAAGTCATGAAGAACTTGATGGAATTTGATGAAACTTGGTAGGTTTATGAATCTAGGCAAGACTTAGGTTTGGATTGTATTTGGGTGACCTTGACCTAATTTTCAAGGTCACAGGGTCACTTATGTGAAACTGGTTTCCGTTCGATAAGTCATGAAGAGCTTGATGGAATTTGATGAAACATGGTAGGATTATGTATCTTGGCAAGACTTAGGTTGCAATTGTATCTGGATGACCTTGAGCGAATTCTCAAGGTCAGAGGGTCACTTATGGGAAATTGGTTTCCGTGCGATAAGTCTTGAAGAACTTGATGGAATTTGATGAAACTTGGTAGGCTTATGTATCTAGGCAAGACCTAGGTTGGGATTGTATTTGGATGACCTTGAGCAAATTCTCAAGGTCACAGGGTCACTAATGTGAAATTGGTTTCCGTTCGATAAGTCATGAAGAACAGGATGGAATTTGATGAAACTTGGTAGGATTATGTATCAAGGTAAGACCAAGGTTGGGATTGTATTTGGGTGACCTTGACCTAATTTTCAAGGTCACAGGGTCATTTATGTGAAATTGGTTTCTCTGCAATAAGTCTTGAAGAACTTGATGAAAATTGCTAGAGTAATGTGTCTAGGTGAGAGCTAAAATAGGATTGTAATTTTCAAGCAAACTTGGTCATTTGTAATTTGTTATCACCTGTAGCTTATTCAGAGACGTAAGTGTTCCACCGGGAGATATTTGATTTTCTGTTGGAAAATCAGTCTGTTCTAGTTTTTTTATTCTTTCGTAATGGATACTTCATTTTACACAAGCATAGAAAGAATATACAAGGAGGAAGGGGGCACATATAGGATTACACTGTGTACAACCCAATAAAATTATTAAAGTGGCTACTGCACCGCCTAGTATGTCACATGGCATAATGACCCTGGCCTAGCCCCTGGGACAGCTTGGGGGCACTGACAAAGGAGGGAGCAAAGTGAAAAAATAAACTGAACCATTACAACTGTACACTCATGTAAACAGGATAAGATATCCCACATAGTGGTGTAGTTTATTTCACACTGTACTTTTTATGATCACAGACAAACCTTGTCATTGGATGCACACTAAGATTGGAAATGATTAGTTGTACATTCTGGTCTTACTTTTGTATTTTTTAAATGCAAATCTGGCCTGTTTCTGAAAACTCGTGAAAAGCCATTTATTTTTCTTCGTTTTTCTATGTTAGATATAAAATACCCTCCATGGGAGCAAAAGATCTCCTGCTTTCTTGTCAGAGAATGTTAGTAGGTATGTTATGTTGTTAGCCCAATATATCTATCTGATGCAGTTTGAGAACTTTGAAATAAGCAAAAGTAAGTGGTGCGTCTTCAGGCTTATTCTCCGAATGTCAACTGACCATGAAGTTGTCATTGTTAATTTTGCAAAGTGATCTTTGTGGGTAGCATGTCTTGACATTTACAAGGATATACATGTACATGTATTTCTCTACAGCTGAGGAGATGGATCGCAAGGATGAAGAATTGAGAGGGGTCATCCGAAACTTGTGGCCCATCCAGGCCAAGAAAATGCTGAAAACCCTTGTGCCTCCTAATGAAGGTAAGCCAGCACCAGGGCTAATCTCTAGCTAGTTTCCAGAATAAGCCACTAAAAGTGGTTAAAGCATAAAACGTAAAAAAAAACAAAAAAAACCCAGAATTTAGTCATTTTCCTTTTGTTAAAAGTTGAAAAAAGTGTAAACCCATTAGTTTTATGTTTGTTAATTTATGGAGTCACTTACCAATGTACAGATACATATATTGGTGTATACTTCCTAGTACCCTTTATAAAAAAAAAAAAAATCAACAAGATGCCTGTTTCACTGCTAACAGCAAAAGATGTGCTGATTGGAATAATTGCACTGATATCATAGTCAAATTTTTTATAAAGGAGACCATTCGTCGAAGTACCAGCATGTCTATGTAGAATTTGAATTTTTAAACAAATTCTCTTGTGTGATGAATGTACACCTACAATAAGTTTTGTTTTTTGTTTTGAAAAAACCTCACAGAACTCACTTTTGAGAAGATGACAGTGGGCAAGATCTATGCAGGCTTGCTGATTGCCGAGAACTGGAAGGCCTATAAAGCCAGCCAGTCCAAGATGAACAACACACATGCGGTAAGTAAACACTGACCTGAAACACTGGGCTTGCCCACAACACTGGATTGGCACATTCACTTTTGAACATATAGGCCTTGTTCTCAACTGACTAGCAGAGCTGGCTTCAGTAAACTCACTATGGCAACATATACCAAAACAAACAAAAAAACCTCCAATTTTTTGGCAACAAGCTATCTCTCTCTGGCGTATGATGTTGCTACGGTATGTTTGAGTAGCCATGGTTTTCTTCCGATATTGGGAATACATGTAGACCCAAACATTTGACCAGCATCTGAACGTGTAAATGGTGAGGTCAGTCTTCTTAAAATTATTTTGACATTTTGGGTTTTCAGAGATTTAACCGCCCAATATCTGGTGCAGGTGTAGGAAAAGCCAGACTCACTCAATTGTCAAACATTTAAACTGAAAGGCAAATGTTCCTTCACCTTTTCTTTTGCATGTTACTTGATTTACGTATATTAGGACAAATGTTTGTCATATTGCAAGTTGGTGAAACACGGATGATTGCGGGGTTAATGTGACACAACCTAATTATGCAGCTGCAAAGTGCACCATACCATAGCATGGTCTTACCTGTGGTAGGACACTATAACTAGGCAACAAATTGCCACCAGGTAGTACAGTGTAACCATTCAGCACAATACTACTGGGTAGAACAGTGTAACCATTCATCACAGTGCTACCAGGTTGCACATTGTTACCAGGTAGGACAGTGTAACCATTCAGCACAGTGCTATTAGGTTGCACATTGTTACCAGGTAGAACAGTGTTACCATTCAGCACAGTGCTATCAGGTTGCACATTGTTTCTGGGTAGAACAGTGTAACCATTCAACACAGTGCTATCAGGTTGTGCATTGTTTCCGGATAGAACAGTGTAACCATTCAGCACAGTGCTATCAGGTTGCACATTGTTTCCAGGTAGAACAGTAACCATTTAGCACAGTGCTACCAGGTTGCACATTGTTACCAGGTAGAACAGTGTAACCATTCAGCGCAGTGCTATCCGGTTGCACATTATTTCCAGGTAGAACAGTGTAACTAGGTAGGTCAGTGTTACCTATGGTATCTGTGCCCCCGTGGTTGCACACTATCGCCCGTGGTAACATACTGTCAGTGGGTTACACAGTGTGACCTGTGATGGGACAGTGTTAACTTTGGCAGCTCAGGGCCACTTATTTTTGTTACTATCTCCCTATACAGTAGGACAGTGTTACCGGGGAGCACATTTGTCACCCGTGGCAGCACAGTGCTACTTGTTAACACAGTGTGGTTAAAGTAACACAAGGTATTGGCACAGTAACCCTCATGGTAGCACAAACCCATTCACTGCAACTATAGAGAAAACAGTCGAGTGGGCGCTGTATTCATGTGGCCTACCAATGCTGTGAACAATGGTAGCAGTTGGCAGCAATTTCCCAGATTTCATCACAGACTGGACCCTCTTTGGACAAAGATGCCTCACAGTGTGTTCACCCCGCTGGCGTCACACTATAGTCCTGCAAAAGGAGGACCACTTGCAGCCAGAAATGTGACGACTGGCCTTTTAAGTTTGACTTTCAAGTGGGTTGAGGATTGGTGCATGGGTCTGATTTGGAGTTTATGTTATGTTGCAGGAGAAAGCGAAGGACGAGGTTGGTAGACACGAACCAATACCTGCATTTTTTACTACCACCGTCTCAGCTTCCTTTGTTGCTCCATTTTACCTCCTCCATGCACTCTTTTTTGACTTTCCTCACCATGCAGTTTTTATGGTCACAACTCTGTATTGAAAAGTGTGTTTTTTGCATGATATCTTTACCATTTTTGACTTCAGTCTGCATGTGGCAGGACAGAAAGAGAGTTTCATACCTCATTTTATGCATTATGTGGAAAAGTGGGTCATAGAATTGACAGTTTGATGGAAAACAGTTTAACATGTTTAGGTGACTATACTTGTACATGTTGGAAGCAAACTGGATTATCTTTAGTGCAGGACATACACAGATATGTGTAGAAAGCTGGGTTGGTTGCCAGTGGGTGAAATAAATATCTACTCGCCAACATGTACTGCAAAATCTGACATTTAACGCCAAGTTGTATGAGTCATGAACATATGTATGTATCTTTGATGTACAACCAGTTTGGGCACAAGTGTGTGCCTTCTGGGCAGTGCATCTGACAACATACAGGTTATCTCCCACGTAAACAAGACATCAGTTCACATTTGTACATAGATCACCCCGTGAGGCAAAGATGTCTTGTCCAGCAAGGCATAATATCACTTAGTGAGGCATTGATTTGTCACCTGGTGATGTATGGATGCATTACTGAGTGATACATAGATGCATCACTCAGTGGTGCATGTCTTTAGCTGGTTGTGTGTTGAGCTACATACGTGTAGGTGCGTCGTTTGAGTGCCTCTGGCATGTCGCAACAGGTAAGTGACACCAGGTGGAGCTAGTTACCAGCAGCCTCATGCTCTGTGGTAAGAGGTTGAAGAATGTGTTCAGGTGACACTGTGAGGCTCCCTCAGTATTGATTTTTATGTAGCTTTACTTGTACAAGGAGGTATACATGAGTTGTCTGGTACGAGTGAACTGGATTATGCCTGCCATGTGAGACTGGTCTTGCCTTGAGGTGGTAAAACTCATTGATGTGCTATCATTGAGTGACCTGCACAGTTGTCCTTGCAGCCACACTTAACTTGTCCCACTTGCCAGTGCACATCTTGCCCATTGAAACTTATTAATGCTGCGTGCACAGTGCTAACATGTACACAAGTGCAAGTGAATGAGGGATTGTGTACAACTAAAACCATTAAAAACTCCCATGATCCATTGGAATAAAATTTACCCCCTCTCCCCCCCCCCCCCCCTTTAGAGAGTGATACAGCTCGCTAGTCTTCTTGTCCTTTGCAAACAGCACTATCTGCACTTATAATGTGGACATTCACAAACTGATCAAAACCCTTAAACTTTAAAGTGCTATAAGTGTGGCCATCACCATGGTGATCATTAGGCCACCTAGTGCTGATCACTGCTATAGACGCGGTCCGCACATCCCCAGAGTGATGACACCTCTATTTGTTCCGGTTCTGAGGGGAATGAGTCTCGCTATATATGATGGAGTTCTTGTGCTTTAAATTTCATTAGCATACATATTTAAAGATTTGCAATTAGCGGTAAGATGCGTCGTGTCAAAACTGGAATATGTGGGAAAGAGAGATCTTCCACTGTGTCTGTGCACGTCAACTGCGTAAACATTGTTTTACTGTCACCAGCACCCAACCTGCAGCTAATTTCATTCCATAACTTGCGTCACCATTTCAAATCCTTTCATAAGACCTTTCCGCATCTTAATTTGATTATTAAAAAGTCACAATTTCACATTGTATTTGCACAGAAATGACCAGTTTTGCTGTTCTTTTGCATAGACAGTCGTAATGCTTCCCATTACGCAGCTGCGCGGAAGTAGTAATTATAATATTATAATGTTAAACAGAAGTTGAAAACTGCTTTTCTATTGGCCCATCTGATCCAACCATCAGAGCTTCAGAATTCAGAAAGTCATATATGATGATCTGCATTACATCATCGTTAGCCAATAGAAAGAGGTGTCTAAAACAGCAACTGACAGCTTTGAAATATGACCTTTCTAGAATAAATAAACTGCATTGAAGTAGCTTTTAGCCAATCAGAAATCATCTAACTGATTAGCGGAAATCCAGGGCTTCAAGATGGTACCACACATCGCATGTGTTCATCTGAGACAGCATGCTGTGGCACAGTCAAATGAGTGCAGTAGTGCTGCATTTTTGGCATTATTTTGTCAATTTTCAGCGAGCAAAGTATTGAAAACATGCCATAAAAGTTACATTCTACATCTAAACAAGTAAAGTTGATATTTTTATAAGGCATTAGCTTGGTATGGACTGAAAAATGTAGCATTTTGTCAACCATTTATGCCCAAATGACACTTGTTCCCTCAAGGTACCAGGTTTCATGTGGACTGCAAAGCATCGTGATAGTAAAGTGACGCAAACAGGAAACAAGTTCAGCACTGAGAGCACTCCACAACAGAATTATTATAGTTTTTTTAATTCTTTCATATGCATTCTTGGGATTTTTATTGACCAAGGATGGCGAATTTATGACCCAACTGCCAAACAGTGTTGGCTGCACAAACCTGTTTGCCATGTTTGCACTGACCGACTGGTGTACAGGCAAAATTTTGCCACTATCTGTGTTATTTTCACACTCCCTAGACGTGACTTTTACTGCTCTACACGCTTAAGATGGTGCTCAATAGCGTGTTTGCAAAGCTTTGGTGCTACGTCAATTTGGAGCTTGGACCTCCTGCCTTATGGTTTCTCAGAATTTTGGAATGGGTTAATTTGTACATGAACCCTAAAGAGACGTGCAGTAAAATTGTAAGCAACCGCCTTCTTGTGCATACCTGACCTAGATACATGCATGTCCCACAGGCCACACCAGCCAATCAACAGACCACCCTTCAGTTGTCAGGTTATCAGAGGCAACCTGAAAGGTCAAGAGGGATTGGCCTTATTTAAATATGTAGGATGTGTGAGTCACACCATGGCCCAGGGGTGTGACTATCCTTGAAAGGGATTCAAGAATGCCTGGAATGCTGCACTGTTGTATGGCATAATTCACCTATTGAACTTTTAGGTGAACTATCATCTTAAAACCATATACTGAGAGATGCATTTCAAATAGTCAATGCATTGTCCATTTAATTTTCAACCATCATCTGGTGAGTGAGACATGGCCCAAGAGTAAAAAAGTTAGGAATGTCAGCCAGGCAAGTGGGACAAGGCCTTAGTGTGGCAGAGGATGTTGAGAACCTCATTGCAAACAAGATTTTTTGTTTGAAGTTTGAGTGTTCTGTATGCACTTATATGAAGTGTTAGTGTCCTGTGTGCACTAGTATGAAGTGTACATGTCTTGTGTGCACTTACTTGAAGTGTGAGTTTCCTGTGTGCAGTTATATGAAGTGTAAGTGTCCTGTGTGCACTTATATCGAGTGGAAGTGTCCAGTGTGCACTTGCTTGAAGTGTGAGTGTCCTGTGTGCACTTGTATGAAGTATAAGTGTCCTGTGTGCACTTATTTGAAGTGTTAGTGTCCTGTGTGCACTTGAATGAAGTATAAGTGTCCTGTGTGCACTTGTATGAAGTGTAAGTGTCCTGTGTACACTTATATGAAGTGTAAGTGTCCTGTGTGCACTTATTTGAAGTGTTAGTGTCCTTTGTGCACTTGAATGAAGTATAAGTGTCATGTGTGCACTTGTATGAAGTGTAAGTGTCCTGTGTGCACTTATATGAAGTGTAAGTGTCCTGTGTGCACTTGCAGCATCTTTTGTGTCGTCAGCTCAGATCATTGTTCACCCCCATTTTGATCTATTTTAATATGTCTGTTTTTTGACTCTTCTCAGTGTTGTACAGTCAGTGTTTTACTCAGGTTTGACAGCTTTCTTTGTGCTGATCTCCACACCAACAGTGCTGTGCCATAGAACAAAACCCCTACATGGAAAACTTAAACAAGTTCACCAAAATAAAATTTCTCTGAATGAGTGAATAATGTCTTCTGTGTTCACCTCTAGTATGTTCAACATTGGAGGTCAGACAAAATTACTTTTTTTTAAAGGAAAAAAAGTTTCATTACTTTACTTTTTCTTGATTATGTTAAAAGTTTTAACCTGTTTAAGGTTATACAATTTAGCACAAGGTTAAAGAATTATATTGAATTTATGTAGGGTTGGTTCCCAAATATACAATGCACAGCTAAGAAAAATTTCATATCTGAAGTGAAAAATAGAAGACCTTGATTGTGAAACCTACAATTCTGTCATATGTGTATGCATAGTACAGTACACATCATTGTATGCATAGTACAGTGTACATCATTGTATGCATAGTACAGTGTACATCATTGTATGCATAGTACAGTGTACATCATTGTATGCATAGTACAGTATACATCATTGTACGCATAGTACAGTATACATCATTGTATGCATAGTGCAGTGTACATCATTGTATGCATAGTACAATGTACATCATTGTATGCATAGTACAGTGTACATCATTGTATGCAGAGTACAGTGTACATCATTTTATGAATAGTACAGTGTGCATCACTGTATGAATAGTACAGTGTACATCATTGTATGTATAGTACAGTGTACATCATTGCCCTACAGTGTGACATGGTCACACAATACCATTCCTTTTGTTGCCAACTAAAGCAACCCTTGTAATAATATTGAAATAAAGACAGGATTGTGAGAAAGTTGTTTCAACATTATGGATCCAAGAAAAAGTTTGATAGAACTTATGGAGTCAAATCAGCATTCTGGTAAATAACAATAGTAATGAAGTCACTGTCCTGATAACACCCTGTGCAGTGGCAGGCACAGGACAAATGAGTTTAACCCTTTCTCCCTGAAACTGGCCAAAACTGGCTTTTGGTCCAATGTCGTCTGCCTCACTGTTTTTGACTAATTTCAACAGTTATGAAAAACAATTTGACCGAGAATTTTAGATGAGATCTATCAAGATCACATGCCCGGGGTGAACAACTTTCCTTGGCATGGGTTGGGCACTTCAGTGCCCAACCCATGCGCAGGAAAGCTGTTGACCCAGTCTTAATTCAAGGGAGAAAGGTTTATGTATACCTGTACCTGTTGTTACTGTCAGCGGCTTATGTCCATGATGTCTGCAGGTCTTTTTCACATTGAGTGTCGTGTGCTGTTACTTGCTGTGGATTTTTTTCTACGGCTGTCTGTGATGTACTTCATTGCATGTTTGTGGGCATACAGTGCTGGTGTCTGTTGAAAGAGACTGTTGTCAGGTTTGTGCACATGTACTTGCTGTGTCAGGTTTGGGTGACCACACACAGATTAACCCTTTCCCATTCAAACTGGCTCCCAAATTCATGGATGTTAATTGTCGCCTTCTTTCACAGTTCCAGCTGAATTTCTTGCGAATAGAAAATGTCTATTGGTGAAAGTTGCAGAGCATAGAGCAGACCTATCTCAATAGCATACCCACGGGTCAACAGCTTTCCGTGGTGTGCATTGGATGCAATTTGCCCAAGCCATGCAGAGGAAAGCTGTTGACTCGGGTTAATCCAACCAGCAAAGGTTTAACCCTTTCCCCCAGAAACCGGCCAAAACCAGCCGGTGGTGGAGTGTTGTCTGCTTCAGTGTTTTCAAGTAATTTCAAAAGTAATGAATAACAATTTGATTGAAAATAATAGATGAGACCTATCAAAATAACATGCCCCAGGTCAACAGCTTTCCTTGGCATGGGTTGGGCACAAAGTGCCCAAACCCACGTCAAGGAATGCTGTTGACTCAGTCTTAATGAATTCAAGGGGGAAGGGGTTAAAAAAATGCAAGTAGAAGCAGACAACGAGAGGAGGTGGGCACTTGTTTAGAGTGCCACCGAGTTGTATCTGCTGACTCAACTTGTTTTAATTTTTAAAAAAAAATTTTAACTGTGGGTTCACACTTCAGTGCAATGTCACAGGTCAAATAGTGCCTTGGTCAAGGTCATTATGAAATAGTGCCCTGGTTGTGGGTCCAACAGCACCAAATGTTCTCCAATGTTTGTATTTCCAGTTTTATTCTCAAGAGTGCAACAGAAATTACTGCTCAGGGTATGCTCAGCAGAAAAACTAACAATAACATTATATCAGACTTGAGCCAGAGTATTATACATATCTATGAAGAATGTCTCACAAAAAATTGTTTTTTTTTCATGAGTTGTGTTATCCACTTTTTACGGGATTATATACCAAGTACTACATGTATACAGAAAAGAAAGCGCAGAAACTAAAGTAAAAGTAATCGGAAACAGTGTTTCAAGCAAAATGAAAGTTACTTAGCTTCCGCTTCAGAGAAACTTGAACACATTTTTTCTTCATTTACACATAGTTAGAAGGTAGAGTATCAAAACCTGTGATTTTCCAGAACATCACCAAAAGGGAAAGCCAGGCCCAGGTTATATTTTAAAAATGCATTAAAAGTTACAATAATGTGAATTGTACCATTGCATGATGCATGACAGATGCGGTCCGATAGTCCGTATTTCTCATCTTCAACGGAGGTATGTCTTGAGTTGTGTACAATTTATCTGGTTACCATGGTTACTGTAGTTACTGTGGTTACATCTTTGTATATATTGTCATCTTGGTCATGGTGAAGTTGATTCCAAGAGAGACACTGCCCTGCCCTCTAGTGTGTGTGTATTGCAACGCATACATCTTGTCACTGTAAATGCTTCTCTTACCACTATGCTACCAATTCTACTGCTTGGAAAAGCTATGCCAGCAATTCTTGTCTCTTGTGATGTGCAGGTTGTTTGTTGATCAGATTCACTGATAGTGGGACATTTTTGCTTAGTCTATCATGGAACAAATCATGCTATCAGCCTTTCTATGCTCCTGTTGGCTGTGGGTTGGAAGTCAATTTGGATAATATTGTTGCCGTACTGCAGCTATTCATAGAGACTTGTAAATGAAGTTTACTTTTTCCAAGTGTAAGTTTTGTTAAAATTTCTCATAGATAAACAATGATATATCGTGTAGTAGAAGTATGATGTCGTTCTGGAAATCTGTGGCCAGGGTAAGTGGTTTTCACAGAAGAGGAGTCAGATTTATTCGAGATATGGCTTCACCTGGGAGGCAGCTTCCTCTGATATTAATGTCAAATTTTGTTTAGTAGCAGAAGAGACAATTGCCTCTGAAATTGACCAAAGCGCTCTGTTATGTCTGCTTCGCTGAGTGTAGAAGAGATAACATGGAACTCGGTCTGCATTGCAGGCAAAACAGGCAGTTGACAGGCAAGATGTATCTTGCTCCAGAGGGAGGGCCATTAATGTGATAATATTTGCAGATGTGTACAGCTGAGTATTATGGCAAATGTAGGGTCTGCTTGTACCATATCACATGACAGACACAGGGTTCGGTCTGCTCTCATTGAAGAAGGGGAGGGGGAAGCAATGCAAATGTGTATATCAAGAAGTTCATTTTAAATGGTGTCTTCCTTTCGGGAAAAATGTAAATGCACCATCAAATGCTCTTTTGCTAAGAGACACCTGCAAAATAATGGAGGGCTATTCTGTCGTTTTGATTTTGATTGAAATTGTGATGAAAAACAAGCATTGTTTTAATGAAGATAGCCAAACAGACAACAAAAATACTAGAGGGCCAATCAGTCATTTTGATTTTGACCAAAATTGCAATGAGAAACAGTATTTTTTTTAAAAACACAGAATAGCCAGAGAGACAATGTCTAGGTATAGTGACCCAGTGCTGCCCTTCGTTTGCTGGCAGTCAGATGGGAAAGGTAGCTGAGGTGGGTCATGAGTTTCATCAGGTATGCTGCTTTCCTTGGAAAGCAAGCAGAAAGGCAAACTCCATCTGCATTGCTAGGACAGCATGCATACATTTTCCATATGTAATTTTCTGACACGATATAGACTTCTTTCCCTGCGAAATCCATTTGAGAAGCTAGATTGTTTAGGGGTTTTTTTTTGTATCAGTGAACAAAACAGGCTGAAACTTAGCTTGGCGCAGTCTTGCTGTTTGCAATACTCTCAGTGCTTCCAGGGGGATCCTAATTCACTGCCGCAGTATTACACTGTTGTATCTTGCTGACTTTAAGTACAGACATGCCAGTATGGCACCATGGCATGGAACTGCCCTGTTCTAATTTTAGCCACTTCGGGGGGAAAGCTTTAATAAAGTCTTGGAATCAGGGTGGTTATGGTGTTATTTAGGATTCTGGGAACCACTGGTGTACAAATTTTATTCTTTGTATCAAAATCAACTGTTTTATAATGGTGACATAAATATATTTTCAATTCCAAAGTTACTAGAGAAGAGACTTGGCTAATATAATCGGCTGTTGTCAAAGTGCAGGGAATGTGAAAGCATTTGTAACCTGTTGGTTTGATTGTGCAATTTTGGTTTAGATTAGATCTTTGTCCTGATCTTTGTGTTCAAGACATTCGAAATTTCCTGTAGACTGTTATCATATCATGCTTATTACACATACCTGAAAGTGAAATATTTCAAATAGGTTAGGATCATGCTGACAATCTATATGTATGTTTCTTTGAATTAAACACTAGGAGAACTGGGACCCCTTGACCTCTGGAAGTCTGATATGTAGTGATTTTCAATCGAATGTTGATATTTGACTTGGTCTCCTCTACCAGTAGAATTTTTTGACTAGACTAAGATGATGACATGGCAGTCATCAAGGGCTGCATTTTGCATGATACTTATGTCATTTACGTTGTCTTTGTTTACAGCGCCCACCGTCATTATTCCGTAGACTGATGGGGGTGATGCGAACATCAACCACACGCTCCAGCCAGAGCCTGGACTCGGAGCACTCGGAAGGAGAAGGCGGCGGGGAGAGTGGATACAGGTCTAAAACTCATTCCACACTTAGGTAGACAACTGGTCTTCTGTTGCATGGTACCAACCAGCCCTCCCAATACCATATCACACTGCAACAAACTACATTGGACTATCAGTACCATATCACACTCCCAAACAAAACCACACCACAGAGTATATCACACTGCAAGAAAGCCACATCTAACTGTAAACGCCATATCGCACCCCGAAACAAAACCATATCACTAGCAATACCATATCACATTTCTTCATTTCCATATCACATTATATTCAGGAGTGTAAAGGCACTATATCAATTGTGTTGTAGATTGCAATTTTGAAGTTTGGCATCCAGTTCAGAATCATTGACACCCTCCACAAGTCAACACATTTCAGAATGCATTGACACGTAACTAATGCACTTATAAGTAAATGCACATTGCGTATGGAATTATGGAAGTAACAGGTGGACAGTAAAGCACAAAACACCAAGGAGTGGGTGTGTCACTTGTAAACACTGAGCTCTATACATATTCCCAGTGGAAAGGGAAATTTTGCCATAAACTTTCTCGTATTAAAAGTGCCAAATGAACTACATGTGATGGAAATCCATGTACTGTTTGATTTCTGACATAATTGTAAATTAGACTGGATATAAGTGCTGTGTTGTTTTTAGTTCTGTCACGGCTTAAAGTCATTATTCCTTTGATTTTTGCTGATTAAAGATCCCTTACACCTATAAAGAGTGTACAAGTGTAATATGTAGAAGTATATAGGTCTACTAAAATATCACCAGAATGACTGATAGACCCCCCCCCCTAAAAAACCTTTGGCACAGATGTATATGTTCAATGATGTCAAAAACTGGAATTTGAAAGAAATGGTGCAATTGATGTGCTTATAGTGTAGATAAATGGCAACCACACATCATAAGCACACCACATTCTGTTCACCTCAAAACAATTAACCACATGGGACATGGGGGCAGCCTGATGTGGATGGTTGGTGCGTTGTATTCCCGGCAGAAGGCCAGTCAAGCTAGCTGTGTAGAGCTTTTATTTTGTGCTAGAGTAGAACTTGTCTCAAAAGGCCACCCCATGGACTGGTCCAGAAATGGTCTGGCAAAAGAGGTGGTCTCATATTGGAAGTAAAATAAAATGGAAAAGATATATGTGTGGGATAATAAATCTGTACCGAGTCCTTGGTCACCAAGCAAGTTTTCTGTGTGTGTAATGTCACAGCCGGGGCCATTTTGACTGACTGAAACTGGTCAATACTGGCTGGAGGCAAACTGTTGTCTGCTCTTATTATGTTTACCCTGTCAGCTCTGTAAACCCGGAGCATGATGTTGTCATCATGTCTGTGCATCCATGTGTCCATCTCTGTACCTTCTAGATGCAATGACTGTTTACAGAATCAAGGTACTGTAAATTGTTTTATTTTTGCGTGTGTAAATTTTCAGGCTTTTTGTATTTTTGACTCGTCACTGTAGTTTTCATTTCAGTGTTTTGGACATAATTCTTGTTCAAACCACATTAAAATACTATTTCACCATGTGTTTATTTTCGGGGTTTTTGTGCCATCAGTGAAATAAGCGAAAATAAGAGTACAGCAAAATCAAAGCAATTTACAGTACCGGTGCAAGCATTAAATACAAAGTACAATCTGTCTTAAGCGACCACCCATGGGACATGGCCAAAATGGTCCCTTAAGACAGGGTTTGGGGTATGCACAAATAATCCAGTGGCATGCCTTAAAGAATAAGAATGAGAAATGCAGTAGCAAATCTCTCACCGCTCACTTAACTGTATGAACTGCCTGTGTTCTTCTACTGATCTGCCCCAATTTGCATAAAATTCCATTAATAAGCAGTTAACTGTTATTACACTGGTCAAGGTGGTATAGGTATAGTGGTGACAGTCTCACAGTTGTAACATTGAAGGTGCCAACAAGTCACCTAAGACAGTTTTTTTTTTTTTTAATGGCCGGGACCTTAGCGTATCGGGCGCTGGTTGTGTCAGACAGGTGGGCCATTAAGACAGGTCAAAAACAGGGACTTGGGCTTAGTCGCAAACAGAAGGTTTGGCAGTAAAGCAAGGTGGGCTCAAAAGCAGGTTCAACTGTAAGCCTGAAATATCTTATCAAGAGGTTAGATGTGTGTGCTGCATGCTCACCTTGACCTGCAAGGTCACAGGGATCAATGGAGAAAATCCTTGTAAATCCTCCCATCTTGAGAACAAGTGAAGCTGCAACTGTCAGACTTACACCTGAAGCGTCTTATGAAGACCTTGGATTAGCTTGCTCCATGGTGATTTTGACCCAATTTTGAGGATCACAGGGGTCAACGTAAAAAAATTAATGATCTAAATGGAGAACACCTTCCAGTCAAGGAACTCCAAAGTTTTGATTCAACATGTAGTTGAAACTCCTTTCAAATTACTTCATGTATCCGGTGATCACAAAATTGCAGATTTACTGTTTTTTGTTTTGAATTACTCACTGGCCAAGGAGGTTTCAAGGTCATTCCGACCATTCTATTAGATTAATTGTAATGTTGATAAAAAAATGAATGAGAAATGGAGACAAACTCGATAAGAGGAGGATATCCAGGTCAGTAGCTCTCTAACGAGGGCGATTTGGCGCTTGCCCAACTTGGCCCTTGGAAAGCTGTTGGCTTGGAGTGCCACATCTTTGTTGTCTTGAGTGGCATCATGCATGCAGTTATTCTCATTAACAAAAATGCAAATCAGCATATAATTGGATGGGATTTTAAGTGTTGATGTTTTGCATATTCAGCAGAAGACAGGATAAATTTGGTTAATGATCTATTTACTGTTTGACTGTGATGGTGTATACAAGGTGAGAGATGACAGCAAGGTCAGATAATTATAACATCAAAACAAAATGCATCACAGCAATAATGCACCCTTTGGAATGTTGATGAGATGTATCGTAACAATGATCCATACTTTGCAGTGTTGACAAGATGCATCACAATAATGATCCATACTTTGTAGTACTGACAAGATGCATCGCAATAGTGATCCATACTCTGTAGTACTGACAAGATGCATCACAAGTGATTCATACTTTAGTACTGACAAGATGCTTCACAAGTGATCCATACTTTCTAATACTGACAAGATGCTTCACAACTGATCCATACTTTGTAGTACTGACAAGATCCATCACAATTGTGATCCATACTTTTTAGTACTGATAAGATGCATCACAATAGTGATCCATACTTTGTAGTACTGACAAGATGCATCACAATAGTGATCCATAATTTGTCGTACTGACAAGATGCATCACAATAGTGATCCATAATTTGTAGTACTGACAAGATGCACGACAATAGTGATCCATACTTTGTAGTATCAGCAAGATGTATCACAAAGTGAGCCATGCTTTATAGTATTGACAAGATGCATGACAACAAGGATCTGTACTTTGTAGTATTGACAAGATGCATCACAACGGAGAGAAGCAGAACTGGCATCGTTCATTCAGCTTTCTGCGGCGAGGCAGCAGCAAGCGGAAAAAAGAAGAACAAGGAGGCCTGGTGGCACAGGTAAGCCCCGCCCTCACCCCTGTGATAGTTGAGGCCTGACCGGGTATTTTAGGAAACAGGATGGGTAAGACTGTATATTTTTAAAATGTTGAACACTTTCTGAGATCCTGATAGCCGTTGGAGGCCCCAATTTGATGGGCTAGATTTCTTGTGCCCAGCAAAAGAAGGTTAATATGAGGGGTTTAGAAGCTTTCCAGTTTTTTACCAAGCAACTTTGTGGTGTTGAATAGCAAGAGTATGTGCAGATATATGCCTCAGTTGTGTAAAGAGCATGATTCTAACCTTTTCCCATTCAAATCACCCAAAATTGTCTTAAATACGTTATTGTCTGTTTCAATGGTTTTACTGAAATTTCTTATCAGTAGAAAACATTTTTGGAAGAATTGTAGATAGAATAAGGTCTATCAGGGTAGCTACCCCTCCCAATCAAAAGTTTTCCTTCGTCTTAATTGGATACCCTACATACCCAACCTCTCCTTAGGAAAGCTGTTGGCTCAGTCTTACTCTAATGAGGAAAAGTTGAGGACCATAAACAGGTTCTGGTGAAATAGCAGTCTGTGGCCACAGACTTTAAGGCTGTGAAGTAGTTGACACTTTAAATGTTTAAACAGACAATACAAAGATACCGGGTAGTCATGTGTAATAGACCCTTTTAGGAGCCCAGAGGGCAGCACTTGAGGGTAATCAGTTGCATAATTTTCCTTGTTTGCATAACAACAAATCCGTTTGAAGCTTTTGTTAAGCAAATATCCAAACTTATACAAATGAACACCGTCAGGTGCTGCCATGTGGGGTCCTAAATTCCACTATTGACTCTTTCAGTGCCCAATTTTGACTGAGTCGACAGGTTTTCTTGGCACACTTTGGGAATGATGTGCCCAAGGAGCACTGAGCAAAGCTGTTGACCTGGACTGGTCTTATGGTCTCTGAAACTGCAGGCATGCTGCTACTTGAATGGAAAGTTGAGTTTTGCGAAGAATTATGAATCCAGTATTGTTATGTCAATCCAGAGCACATCAGCTTTTGTCCCAATTGGAAATAAAGGAGTTAACTCTTTTAGTGCCAATCACGTCTTAAGTCTATCTACTAAAGTCAAAAAAGTCTGAGGATCTCAGATTCATATTCCTTGTAAAAAGACCTTTCATTCAAGTACACACATGCCTATAGTTCCAGAGAAAAGCTGTTGACTCAGTCCAAAATTCGGCACTGAAAGGGTTGAAATAGAAGAGAAGTCCAGAGTATCACAGGACCACAGCAAGAGCTTATAAGAACTTGGGTGGGAGGCATGACAGAGAACTGTAGCCACCTGCACCCCGCCCTTACAGACCACCTGTATGTGTAAGGACAGGCAGGGGTAGGGTTTAGTTTAACTCAACTTTGCATGTCACACAATTCACGGAACAGAGTCAACCCAGGATGTCTTTTCTCAGCAGAGCTACACATAGGCATATCTTAATCATTTGCTTTATATAATTTTTGAAATTTATGTATTTTCATTACAGTTTATTTGCCCATGGTTAACACAATTATTTTACTTAACGCTAAATGATTTAGCTGTCCTGTATTTACCTTTAGTCTTGTATATAAATTTGTTTGATGGGATTTTGTACATTTACATGACTGTCTCTTATTTAATTCTTATGTCACTTTTGATTACTTTCCTATCAAGAGTGTGGAATCCTCGCCAACTAAGGTAACAATTCTTGACTTTGGGGTCACCTTGCTTGACCTTGGGTCACCTTGCATTTCATTGTCGCCCACTTTATATTCACCTGCCATCCCACTGGTTACACATTGTCAGCTTACATGTTGCATCTTATGCTTCTGATTGGATCATGTTACCAGGTCACATGTTTGCAAGCTGCGCTGTAATTGGTTGGTGTTGTGAGATGAGTTGTGATTGGATGTTCTATTTTTTCATGGCCCACAGGGTAGATTTAACCTTGGGAAATATGCGTACCAAAACTACTGCTATGACGCTGGCTCAGATTCTCATTATCAACAAAAGGTATTTGGCCTTTTTTGGTTTGATATAACCTGCAAGTGGTTACCATGGCAGCCGTAGCTAGAAACTGCTGAAGATGTTTAGTGGGGTGTTTTCATGGACCCTTTCATTCATGCCTTCTGCCTATTGTCCACCGGATGACCCACTCTTTCATGGTGGATGGGAATCTTGAGGAAAACTTCGGCAGCCATAATGTGAAGCACTATACATCTCCACAACAGTTTTGTTCTATTAATTTTGTTACGTATTGGAATACTTTATTCCTGTATGAGTGGTGCTGGGACAAATGCAACAAGTTTCTTTTATTTTGTCCTTTAAGTTTGCATGTGTGTTATGATATATCTAGTATGGTTGATGGAGTCGTCCATTGAAACTGAGGGGAAGAAGAGAGAGAACCAGTACTCTGTGTTAGTTGTGGCATATGGTGTTGTAAGACGCAGGGTTGGCAAAGATTCATACTGACCAGTTGTATGATAAATGCATATTCATATCAAAATGAATATGTCATGACCCTCTGACACACTTAAGTACTCTTATGTACAAATTTCACAAGTTTTATCACAAGATTCTCTTGTCCAATGCCCTTATTGTTAACTGGTTCTGCATGAGCAATTTGAAAACAGTGAAGACAATTGGACATTTTCTAAAATGAAAATGCCTCATTGTTTAAGGGCATGATTTACTTTATGACTCTTTAGTCTTATTTATGAATGTTTAATTTCTCTCTTTGATTACCATCTGATACCCTAAAAACTATATATATATATATATATATGTATGTATGTATGTATGTATGTATGTATGTATGTATGTATGTATGTATGTATGTATGTATGTATGTATGTATGTATATATATATATATATATATATATATATATATATATATATATACATATATATATACATATATACTATATATATATATATATATACATACATATACATATACATATATATGTATATATTCTGAAAGAAAGCATAACATCAAGTTTGATTCTGGTATTGAATATAAAATTTCAGTATTGCTATTGATGTAATTAAATTTTTATAAAAATTCTGAAATTTTGCATAAAATTTAAAATAGCATTTTTTCATATAGAATTAAGTTTCCTTTTCCATACATAATAATGTTTCCAATTTTTGGTGTTTGTGCTGTTTTTTTTTTGCTTTTTTATTTTTTTTTTCTGCAGAATAGGTAAAATTTATTTTTTTTTTAAATAAAGCAATCAAATTTAATTTCTTAACATTTTCAGAGATTTCATTATTTATGAAAGCTTAATCCAAATGTATACTTTTAGAAAATACATGTATGTAGTTTATATGATCTCAAATGAGAAGTCTAGTGAATATAAAGATGTGTTTGGAGCAAAGTCATATTTTCTGTGTAAAGTGCTGTAAAAGTGAACCACACCTTTAATGTGGGCAAAACCAGAAAAAAAATGCTTCCTTGGATACATACGTACTTAAACGTATCCTGCTGTTAATATAGTGTACCAAAGTTCAAATTGTTCCATTCCTCCCCATCACAATAAAATACAAAAGGTGTGTGAGTGTTTTTTGCACAGTGTACACATAGGAGCTGCCCCTCATCATAGTTGCATGCCTACACATGTATATTTATATATACCTGCACTGATAAGGGCACAGGTGGCCCAAAAGAAATGATGACGATGTGTGCGTGGGGCAGTGCACAGTACAGGTGGCTTAACTACATGTACTTACAGTTTATGTGAGGCTCCTATTGTGTGTTTTGCATTTCACAGATTTCTGCTCTCATATGATCAAAAACACCCTCAACAACAACAACAACAACAACAACAACACACACACACACACACACACTTTCTCAGAAGATCATGGTTAGAATTTTGAAGTAAAATATTAAAATGGGTGTAAAGGTGATCAGGTGCTTTATTAGTCCCCCACCCACTTGGTGGGGGACTATAGGTTTGCACCTCGTCCGTCCGTCCGTCCTTCCGTCTGTCCGTCCATCCTTCCGTCCGTCCGTCCGAAGCTTCTCCGGGCCATATTTCCAACACCATAACACCCACAGCTACCAAATTTTTTATGTGTTTGTACTTCCTAGGATAGAGGTGTATGGTGTGCCAAAAGTAGGTCACTAGGTCAAATATCTGGGTCACAGAATACATATGTATGAAAAATCTTGTCCGGGCCATAACTTTTTTGTCCTTTTACTAAGAGTCATGAAATGTTACACAAATGTGAAGCTTAGTCTAAGAAAGTGTCATAAAGCAAAACTAGGTCACTAGGTCAAATATTTGGGTCACCACGATATGTAAATATACAGAAACAAATTTTGTCCGGCACATATCTTCCCTATATTAATGCTACCTCTTCAAATTTTTTATAGTGGGTAGACCTTAGGTAGTAGCTGTGCATAGGCATTGTTTTGTGTGGCTAATTACTTGCATTAATTAATTATTTAACAAAGTTCGTTAAGCAAGACAAATTTTGTCCGGGCCATATCTTCTAAACTATTAATGCTAGCCCTTTGAATTTTTTGTGGTGGATAGACCATAGGTAGTAGGTGTGCATAGGCATTGTTTTGTGTGGCTAATTACTTGCATTAATTAATTATTTAACAAAGTTCGTTAAGCAAGACAAATTTTGTCCAGGCCATATCTTCTAAACTATTAATGCTAGCCCTTTGAATTTTTTATGGTGTGTAGACCTTAGGTAGTAGGTGTGCATAAGCATTGTTTTCTGTGGCTAATTACTTCCATTAATTAATTAATTAACGAAGTTCATTAAGCAAGCTCAAGATACAATACAAATTTTGTCCGGGCCATATCTTCTAAATTATTGATGCCAGCCCTTTGATTTTTTTATGGTGGGTAGACCTTAGAGGGGATATGGTAATGGGCACCGTCCGTGTGTCCGTCTGTCCGTCAAATATTTGGGTCACAGTAATACATAAATGTACAGTATTTTCATGTCCTTACTGTAATTCTTAAAAAATTTTGACTTCTTGTTATAAAAGTTTACTGATAATGTATTGTGACCTTAAAGTGTGTCACGACGCAAAACTAGGTCACTAGGTCAAATATCTAGGTCACAGTGTAAACTCCATGTAAAACCTTGTCCATGCCATATTTCCCTTACTATAATACCTACAGCTACCAAATTTATTATTTTAATACTACCTGGGGAGTTGTTGTGTCACATGGCAAAAGTAGGTCACTAGGTCAAATATCTAGGTCACTGTGAAATCCATTCAAAATCTTGTCCGGGCCATAACTTTTTTGTCCTTTTACTTAGATTAATGAAATTTTACACAAATGTGAAGCTTAATCTAAGAATGTGCCATACTTTTAATTTTTTTTTTCATCTAGGTCACACCCCTATATAGTAGTCCATTCAACCTCGTGGGCGACAAGCGGGGGACTATGTATTGCTCTGCAATACTCATTAACTTGTTTTCGGTGGGTTTGACATTACAGTAAGCCCTGTTGTCCAGGACATTTTTTTTTCATCACAAGAAAACATGCTGATCTTTATGGAGATTTAACCATTACTTGTCCTAAATTGATGGCTGGACAAGCAGTGAGAACATTTAAAGTGCTGTATTGTTTCTGTCATTTTACCCTCCCCCATCCATCCATCCATCCCATTGGAAGCTTGTGTGGTCATTCAGTGACCTTGACCTATTCTGAAGGTCACCAGAAGTCATCATATTTTTGGCTTTGAAAACACAATAGCTTTTGAACAAATTGAGCACAGTCTTGACACTTGTACTGTTGGAGCATCTTATTTTGAAGTTTTGCAGGGCATGTTTTCAAGGTCACCAGGAGTCAGCATATTTTTAGCCTGGCCGATGGGTCATTGTGACCATTATGTTTGTCAAGTGCTTTTAGTTTTGAACACAGATTTTGATGAGTGGAGGCTAACATGTCAGTCAGGCCAGGAACTGTCCTGCACATTGAATAAGCATTTTTTTTTTTTTTTTTTTTTTTTTTTTTTTTTTTTTTTGTTTGTTTGTTTGTTTGTGGGTTTTTTTTTTAAATTTTAAAAAAAAAATTTTTGACTGTGATTAATTGTTACTTGCTGTATCTGGGTTGGAATTGGGATGTTCTTTCAAAAAGACACATTTTGGATTTTACACAGCTATAAATCAGAAAAAAAAATACACAAAATCTGAAGGAGAGTTCCTTATGTACAATGGACAGAACCATTCCATAGCATGATCATTGCTTAAAGGCCTGTTTTCAAAATTAACATCAGACAAAAATGATGAAAAGTAACAAACATGTCTCACTGCCTTGTATGATTTCAATGCATTGTATTTTGCATTTTTAAAATACAGTGTAATGAAACCTCATTATTGAGGTTTCAAGAGCTGCATATGTGCAAAGGTTGACCCATAAGTCAATGTTTTGCATGGAAGTGCCTCTATTTACTGTTGAAAATTAGTTTGAAAAATATTTTAGTAGGCAACATATGGACACTAGCCAATTTTGGCTGGGTTTAGGAGGAAATGGTTAAACTGAGACTTCTAGAATGTGATCTGCCAAGGCTGTGGTGTAAGCCCAGTGGGTCAGTGGTGCAACTGGGTGAGCATGAATTGTATAACCCAGTGGTTTTTGGTACAGTGACTTATGACATAACCCCAATGGACTATGGGGTAATACAGTGGTATTGGTGTAACCTCAGTGCCTGTGCATTGTAGGTCAGTGACTAGTGTGTGAGCCATGTCAGTGTGTGATGTGACCTGGTACAATCCCAGCAGATACCTGGTGTCATGCCTGTGGGTCTTTTGTCGTGGAAGTAGACATACAGTTTATGGTGTAAGCCCTGTGGGCTTGGTATAATCCCGATTGCATAGTCCTACTGGTGCAGCAAGTGTAATCCCAGCCCGTGGGGTCTATGGTGTTGTTCCTGTGCACACATAAATCCCTGTAAGTCTCAAAATCCCAGTAGATGTGACATCATGTCCTGTTGATATCTACAGCAGTTTTGTGATGTAGTCCTCAGTAGTTTTGTGATGTAATCCTAGGCTGGTTGGTCTGACACAATACCCAGTAGGACTAAGATGGTTAGCAGGCGTTGTCCCCAGCTGGGATGGTCCATGGTGTAAAAAAAAAAAAAAAAAACCTGACTGGTAACTGGACATGAAGAAGTGATGTTTATAACTTTACAATGTGATCTGCTTTAACAAACACAAAGTGTGTTTTTCAGTTTAACATCATTCTTTTAGGTTAGGCTTTTCTTTAAGCACAGAAGCACAGTTGGTGGGAAAACTTAGTTTGTGTGAAATGCCATGTCAGCCGATGCAGGTGAGACTGACCAAGGCCTTTAACCCTTTCCCCCTTAAACCGGCCAAAACTGGCTTGTCGTCAAATGACCTCTGCTTCAATGTTTTCAACGAATTTCAACAGTGATGAAAAACAGTTTGACTGAGATTTGTAGGTGAGACCTATCAGAATCACATGGTCCAGGTTAACAGCTGTTCCCTTGGGTCTTAATCCAAGGGGGAAAGGGTTAATATAAGAGCAAATGTAGAAGGAGGTGATGGTACACGTACATGTATTACCAAATCTCTCACAGAAAACTATGAGGTGGCTTTTGTTTTTTGTTTTTGTTTGTAATTTTCATCATGTCAGGGTACTGGACACGAATCATATCACACTGACCATACTCTGAACTGGCATAAGTTTAATGCTGCTTGTCTTATGGCCATATTGTACATGTATATACCATGGTGTGTCTCTTATTCTTGCTGGCTTCTTTCTCAGCTTAAGTTGCTTTTCATCTTTCCATCGAGTCAGAAATTCAGAACGTCCCAGTGTGTATCACAGTGTTAAAAAAAATGCTGAGTGTATTAGTTTGGCCATAATGTTCACTTAGACAGTCTTTCACTTTTGTTGTTTATCTGTTGTGTTTTTCAATGGGATGTATGCTTCTTACATTAAACTTTGTTGGATTAAACTTTGTTGGACAGTTTTCAGTGCATGTTGCTTTCAGTGTATCATTTTGTTGATGGAGGGGGTGGGGTGGGCAGAGTTAAAGCACAAAGTTCACAAATAGTAAACACCATAGTCTGACGAGATTACACATTTGTCAAACTGTACTTTCAGGGCATGGAAATGAAGGATGTACGTCGTGGCTCGACTGACAGTCGCGTGAGTGTAGAGGGGGCACTGTTGAATGTAGCAGCGAACCAGATCTCCACCTCCATGAGGCATCTAAACCAGGATGAGGTATGATGTCACAGGGCGCTGTGTACTGTGTGGTCACCCGTCTTTTCTACCTGTCTGTGATTGTGGTGTTTCAGTCTTGTATCACTCACTGTTGGTTATGGTGATGGTATCCCACACATCTCTCATGGTGATAGTCTTGCACTCGCATGTCACTCATTGCCAGTAATTGTGTTTCACTCTTGTGTCACACATTGTTGGTGATGGTGGTGTTTCACATCACTCATTGGTGGCAGTGGAGTGTCCCTCACATCACTGATTGATGATGATGGTGTTTTACTCTCACTTCTCACTGTCTCACGGGGCTGGTGTTTTCACTTTTGCATCACTCAGTGACAGTGAATCAGATGTTTGTGTTTCACTCACTTCTAGTGATGGGGGTGTTTCACTCAATGTTGGTGATGATAGTGTTTCACTATGTCACTCAATGATGATGGTGTTTCACCACGTCACTCATTGTTAGTGACAGTGGTGTTTCATTCAGTGCTGCTGGTGTTTCACTCATATCACTCAATGTTACTGACATTGGTGTTTCACTCTGATGCTGATGATTCACTCACACCACTCAATGTTAGTGACTGGTGTTTCACTCAGTGATGCGGGTGTTTCACTCCTATCACTCAGTGTTACTGACATTGGTGTTTCACTCTGTGATGCAGATGTTTCACTCACATCACTCATTGTTAGTGACTGCTGTTTCACTCAGTGATGCTGGTGTTTCACTTGTGGCACTCATTGTTAGTGACAGTGGTGTTTCACTGTGATGCTGGTGTTTCACTCACATCACTCATTGTTAGTGACAGTGGTGTTTCACTCCTTGTTGGTGATGTTGGTGTCTCACTCACATCACTCAGCACTTGCCTCACTCCCATTTTTCCTGTTTATCTGGTTGCACATGGCTTTGCTGTGGTGTTTTGGTTCTTCAGCTGTCCACACAAAAGCAAAAAAGAATTGAAGCTTGCTTGGTACCCCATCTTTGTTATCCTGGATTACTTCATGGTATAATAAAGTAATCAAATGGTTCTGCAGACCCTGTTTTCTCTGAAAATATTGCACCAAATATAAAACAAAAAAGCACATACCTTCATTACATAGATGTTCATGTACTTGTAAAAAGTCTTGGCATGCCTTGAACATCTCTGCTAAGGATAGCTGTCCTAGGGCCATTTCGTAGGGTGGGTCTGACCCCCATTTCTCCTGCCAAGACTTGGCAATGGGGTACTACGCTGACCAAGACTTCAAAGAGTGCCCATCTATGCAGTCTAACTAGCATTACGGAATCATTGAGACAACACTTGAGTCAACTGATTACCATTGCTGTCTTACTTTTCCAGTGTAACTTCTCTCAATCTTAATTGGAAAAAATAAGTTCTTCATGTTCACTTGGGAATGAGCTGTCTTAAATCCATGTGTTAGTCATCAAAATTGGCCTATGAAAAATTTATTTATGCTTATCTTGTGTCTTGAGACCTGAGCACAGAGTGGGTGCGAGCAGGTGTTTTGGTAATTAATATAGTAAGAAACAGTGACAATAAAGCAAGGGGTGCTTTCATTTTTCAAATGGGGGTGAAAATGCAGGGTTGTCTGCAGTGAAGGCCATCACCTCATGGAAAACTGTGCCTCATTTTATTTTTGAATAGTATTTTTCTTTATATCCAACTTGTCTTTAAGTGGCATGTTTGGTATTTTAATGATGCCAATAAAGAAACACGAGATTATAAATTAAACTTCCAGTTTTTCTCACTTTATGAAGAACCAGAGAGCAAGGGCAGTGTACCCAGATATACAGCATGTGGCACCATGTGTACTCGCTGCACTGACTAGTATCTGCCTGAGATGTGTGAATGTGTGTGTGTGTGGGGGGGGTGAAGGGGTGAGATGATGACTTTTATATTTGACCAAATAAAGAGGAAAAAAATGCAAACAGAAGGAATTCATTGCATGCATTCATAGATATTTTTTTCAAAGAGGAGCTTATTTAATGTATACAGCTAAATTGCTCAGGTGAAAGTTTTTTGCACTTACTCCAAGAAAAGTCCTATCTACCCTATTTATTGATATGATTCAAAATTCAAAATTCAAATTTCTCCAGAAGCAGCCTTTCAGTCAGGTAGCATCTTGACTTGTCTTGACCCTAAACTTGGCACAGATTCAGTATAATGCTCCCAAACCATGCCAAGACAAGCCAAGGACTTGGGACAGGCTGTTATGATAGATCCTGTTCTCACCAAAAATGTTTTCTATTGACAACAAATTTTATTTTTAAAAAAGTGGGGCAGACGACGATGTACGCCATGGCACTTTTGGACTGTTCAGTGGGCAAAGTGTTAAGTCAATATTTCTAGAGTTGGTCAGGTCAACAGTTTTAGTCCATGCAGTGTAGCAAATGAAACCAAATTGACAATGAAAGCTGTTGACTCGTCAAAATGCCAATGTGGTACATATAGATCATCATCATACCTATGGGGGTACCTGTATGATAAACTGTCCACTTGGTTGACAAGACAGTGCTGAAACAGTGAGGGGATTAAAACCTAGATGTTACATGGCGATTTCACTGACTCAATGACAGCTTACTACATGCTGGTGACGTTCCTTTAAAACTCAGAACAAGAACTCTGCGCACAATATTTAATTCCTTGGGGGACCCCTGATAAACAGTGAAACTTCTGAGACTGTATAATGGTCATAGTGCAACTGAACAATTCCTTGCAAGTGTGTACTTTATGTGTCACAGCAGCCAAGTGGCTCCCAAACGATATAAACAACTCCCAGATTAATTTGCTTAAGTAAACACAAGAGAATAGAACAAAGATGTCATAGAGACCCTAGTTGGCCTTTAGGGTAAGACCTGTACAATACATTAGCAGGCTGAAACCATAATATAGTGTACAGCTACATGTACAGGGCCAATCTTTATTAAAGTACAATGTCCTCACAGGTTATGGCAATCTATCCTGTGGAGTGTCTTGTCACACTGGTTAATGTGAACAGACACTCATAGGTCTCAAGTATAAAAGTATAGACACATTTGTTTTACATGGATTGTGAAAAAGTCGAGCATTGACTTATCGAGTCATTCTCCATGGCATAGATCTTGGCGTATACTTCCTACCTTGTCTGTGGTGGAGGAAACCGAAGAACTGGGAGAAAACCACCGTGCACAGTTAAAGTGGTAGAAAAAAAACTTGTTACCTTCAAGTTCATCTGCCTAATAACACCACTTTTACACACTTATGATACATTAGTTTCATAAGCCAAGGAGCCGTGATAAAATCTTTATTGAGGGTGGAGGCTGCTATACACACCACTGCCCCAATACACTTCTTAAAATGACCCCAGGTCATCAGGGTAAAATGAGTGTCACAGCCGTGCCACCCATGTGTTCTCACAGTGCATTGCAAACAGGGTTAGACATGACAAGAGTGTCAGTTAAGGCCATTATCACGTCACACGTGCAATACCGAACACGTGAAACATACACCTGGACCCTAGTTACGTGTATGTTACACCAGCCTCTGATGAGACACGGTAGTGTTGAAACCGGTCAGGCATTTTTTAGGACAACCTTCATTTTTGGCCTTGCCCTCGTCAAATTTGCAAAAATGGTAGGAACTTTCTCTACATGTTTCCTAGGACGAGAATCGAACCCGGTTCGCAGAGGTGAAAGGCGAGCGTCTTACTGCTCAGCCAACCATGCACCCCATGTCATCCTCTGATGTTTTAAATGGGGAGATACAGGTAAAAAAAGGTGCATCAAAACGAAGAAATTTAGCCATTTCCCTTCAAAATGACCTCATTTTAATAACTTTGGGAGTCTCGAAATCAGGAGACTGCCGCCAAAATCGGGAGAGTTGACAGGTGTGGACAAAGGATCTGGAAAACCCCAAAGATTGCCTCATGTGAAGTTGGCAGTATTCTGACTTTGTTTTCATACTCATAAGAACTTCCGTGCATAATGTTACCACATTTTATGGTTGCTGGAGAAAAGTTACTACAAATATGATGCTGAAACTGCAGAAACACCCTTTCCACCCCACCCCTCACACTTGAGGAATAAATTTATGACTGAAGGGACAAAATTCATTTGAATGAAAGTCTGATAGAGTGTAGAGAATGATTGTTTTATGTGTTGTGTCTGTGTGACAGGAGTGACCATACACGATTGTAGGCTGAAGAGTTGGGAGTGTAGATGTGGCCAGTGACTGAGGTGAATGGAAGTGTTAACTAGGTACATGTAGATTTATGTACTGACTGAGGTCACAGTATGGAAGGGGGGTAAAGGGGGGGGGGCTCCCAGTATAGTGATACAGGTTATAATTTTGCCCCAATACAAGGTACAGAAAATAAGAAACAATTAACAGTACATCTAATGGCTGGTACAAACTATGGAAAGTAAAGGGGGCTTCAGCTATGCTAGTACAGTAAAAATGTACAAATAGTAGTATTGAAAACCCCTTTACCCCCTCATTGTGGGTGGAAGTATCCAGTGTAGCTATGTAGCTAGTGACTGAGTTGACAGAAGAGTGTGATGTCTGAGTATGTACATGTAGCTGGTATTTGAGGTGACAGACGTTGGGTGAAGTCTGCTCCACAGGGAACAGCTGTGCTTTGCATGAGTATTATGTATTTCTGAGGTATTGTACCATGTAATATTTACCAGTCGCTGTCTTCCATATATTTATCTCTGGAAACTGTGGTAACGTTTCCTTGTTACGTACAGTGGTTTAGCACCTTCCTTATCGATAAGAAAGTCTGGCACGTAACCTTTTGTCTTAGTCATGTGGCACCACCCTATATACTACTGCAAGCTTTTAACTTCTCACCTCCGAAGCAAATTTATGCCAGATCCCTGTATGCACACTGAAGTCTGTAGCGCATTCCCTATTGAACCACACTATCGGTGGAAGTCTGCACACAATTTAGCATGACCTATGCATGAAAACCACCTTCTTAATGATTTAAAATCAATTTCTTTAAAGTGCCATTAACTTGTTTTGACAGGCAAAGTAGGACCGAGACGTGTTGTGTGCACAGTCACAGGGCACAAGTAAAGTAGTTTGGACGCTCACATGATATTACTGTAACATTAACTGCCGTGCCACCATTGATGAAGTCGTGTAATTATTTGTTTTCAGCGTGATGCGGCGGTGGCAGGGGCTCTGGGACGCCCCAGTAGTCACGTAAACTTGACTCACTCTCTAGACAAAGATCTCGACAGGCACAGGATTAGTTATACAAATGGACCAACTAGTACTAGCAATAAGATGCATGCCAATAAAACACCGGCCACTAACACTTTGGTTTCCTCGCCTTCTTTCACGCAATCCATGACAAGTTTTTTGTCGAGTATCAACAAGTCAGTCGGTAGTGCATTCAATAGCTTGTTTTCATTTCAGCCCTCCTCTGACTTTTCCTCCGGACTCAAGCCGGAGCATGCACAGCATGGATCCCCTGTAGTTCAGCCACCCCCTGAGTATGCTAGCGTCCCACTGCCCCCTAGACGCCCACCCAGTCCTGGCAGCCCAGCTCGCACCCCTTCTACCCCTTTCCCCCCTCGCTCACGTTCCCCCTCCCCACGACGTGATATCGGCTTCTCAGCTGCAGTGGAGAACTTGTGTGAACAGGCCCATGAGATAGCTCAGCAGGAACGCCTGCCCACCAAAGTCAGATCCAAAGGTGAGTCCTTCATTATTTTGACTTGACTTTCTGAGGTTTGGTGTTTATGATGGTGAATGGTCACATTTAGAACACATCTGCCTTTGGATTGCTTTCACCCTTATGTACATGTGTCAAGTTCATTTATATTGCAATGATATGTGTTTGTCGTGGAACATATGTAAGTTAGTTGATCGTTTCAGTTGTCTTCTGACATGTCATCAGGACTTGAGTAATGCATGCCTGGCATGATATTGTCATTTAGAAGCCCTCCATGCAAATGAAAGACACTGAATATGTTTGAATGTAAAGTTTTGTGTTGTTTTTTGTTTTGACCGTTAATTATTCTTACGAAACATGGTAGGAATGAACTGTAACTTTGTCTGCATCAAAGTTGTTCACCAGGTGGCTGTCCTGTATTTTTTTTATTTTTAATGAAATTTTGAAAGTGAAATATATCGATCAGAGGAAGTACATAACAGCATTTTGAGTGCCAGGATAGCTGTGTAAATGCATGTATCTTCAGTTTTATGCAAAATTACTATCCAGATTGTCTTCATACGTGAAAATTTCACTGGGATGGGTTTTTGCTTAATTTCTTTCAATGGGTCAAGCATCAATGATTTATGAATTTTCATGATATTTAAGGCTTTTTGTGTGTGAGAAAGACATGTTTGCTGAAAGTGTAGGGTCAGTGGCTTTCACATGATACAGGGACACTTCTTTGGGCAACTAATTCAATTTCACTTTCTTCAGGAGTTATGGTACCCTGAGCAAATTCCCAAAGTCACAGACATGTTAGTAAATATAGTTCTTGCTTAATAACTCATGAACCGGTCAAACTAGGGCTTTGAAATTGGGTATGAACATGGTCTTCTATTGAATTGAAGGTTGAGTAGCATTTTAAGTGACCTTAAACTAATTTTAAAGGTCATGAGGAAACTTGAATGGATATAATTTCAGGATGATAACTCGAGAACTATTTTATCTAAGACTTCCGTATTTGCCATGATGGTGGTTCCTCTATGAAGGTCAAGTAAAGAGTGTATATGGATGACCTTGACCTTATTCCAAAGGTCACAGAGCCACGTCAATGAATATTGTATTTATGTGATAACTTAAGAGAACTAGCCTTTGTGGGACATAAAAACTTGTGATGCAAAACTGTTGACAGTGATTTTGTTTATAGGGCTATCACCAAAGAGCACTTTTGTTTTCTATCCTGACGTATGTACCCCTATTAGTTATTAGCCACTTACGTTGAAGTGGACAGTATGTGATGTTCTTGTTTCATGCTTGTATGCGCCACTTTGACCAAGATGAGCTTTGACAGCAAATCTTGGCACCATGGGTAGTGCTTGCACCATACCAGCAATAATGAAGCAAGAATCTCTGGCCTGGGCCTAGCACACAGACAGTTCTGACAGCTTTGACCTCTCATTGGAATTAAACTTGTCCTCCTTAAACCAACTGGTGGACAGATGTTGTCTGCTTCAGTGGTCTCATTTCAGCGGGAATGAAAAACAGTTTGAAGGAGAATCATAGATGCGACAAATCTAGATATGACCCTTCGAAAAGGAAAGCTGTTGACTGAATCTTAATATGGGGGGGGGGGGGCAGGATAATGTTAAAGGAAAACACCATTCATAATGTGAACTTGTGTAGCAGGTGGCTCTTTTGACACCATGGTACACTTTCTTCCTCTCGTTCAGTGTACCGTTTGCAAATGATGTTTGGGGGTGTACGTTTTGGCTATTTGGACTGTCTGCATCACAATCCCTGCACGCAAAATATCGTGCCACTCACAGGCCACATCAAACTTGCATTTGCCTCAGTTGTACCTTGACACTTTTGTCGGACCTGATTACATTTTTGTGACGTTCACTGCATTTTCAAGGTCACAGGACCCATATGTGTGGGCAAAGCAGCAGGTATCCCGTCTCTTAGCGAGAAGTTTTTAAGTTTTTAGCTTTGATGACCACTGGTTGCAGAGCTTATAGCGTCACTCATATCTGTTTGCCCATAAACTTTTGCATGTGAATGTGATGCAGTTCACAGTTTTCAAGTTAACCCCATATAACTTTCAGGACTTATAAAAGTATAATAAAAACCTAGGTCAAGTTCACTATTGGTGGTACCACTGTATTGTGTAGTGTATGGATCAAAATGTTAAAATTTTGAGAATGCTGTTTTTCAAAGTTTTTCGTGAAACATCACAAAACTTTGAAGAATTTTGATCAGGCAAGAAGATTAAATATGTGTTAAATTTGGTGATGCCCTCTGTAGCATTACACACAAGGCATGGACCAAAATGTGTTGATAACATATTAATTTCAATACTGTGAGAAAGCACAAGGCAGTACTACTCCGTGTACCACTAATGTATATCATATGTGGAAGTTTTATTTTGTATGATATGGAAGATGTTACCCTATTTTCTCAAGGTCACAGAGGGAATGCATTTCAGGAAATTAAATTTTTGTGAAAGTCATTACATCTTAACTTGTATAGCTGTATCCATATACCATTACGGGAACATTATACAGACCAAAATTCTCAGGCATGTTGTCATGGTGGCGCCATTGGTGATATTAATTTGAACTAATGCCATATGTGTCCAATACACATAAAATTCATTGTAATTGTGTGTACAAATTGAGATGGAACTACAAAATTTACACCAAACATGTATTAGACCAATCGTAAAATTTAGTAAAATTTGGGGTGATCATGACCAATTTTTCAAGGTCATTAAGCACTTAATAAATTACACTAAATTTATTTTGTTTAGAAAGAGTAATGCTGATGAAAGTAAATGTACCACAAATGTCTATCATGTGTAAGGTTGATATTGGACAATGTGGATGACATTGACGTGCTTTCTCCAGGTCAAAGAGTAATTGCATCACAAGATTTTTTCTTTTGTGTGTGTGTGTGTGCGTGTGTGTGTGTATGATGTTCATCAAATTGCATTTCAGCAGAGCATTAGGTCTTTGGGCCTCTTGGTATCAGTTTTGTGCCGTACTAGTTAAAATTTTGTATTTCATGTTATAGATTTTGTTTAGATGTAGTGTAAATATTCTGGCAATACTAAACATAAATTTCCTGAGTAGATTTTGTGACTGCACATTGTAAAAAAGTTGCACAAATATTGATTACTGTGGGTGGAGGGGGGTAGTATGTAGGGTGTTTGCCCAGTGGAATCTATTGTGCCCCACATCTAAGCCATAAAAATGGGTAACAGTATCAATAATACCAATTGAGTAGCATTCAATATATATATATTTTAGTTCGTACTCATAATGGCACACTCTTAAAAGAAAAGAAGAGAGGACAGAAACTGAGTGTCTATCCAAAAGCATGGGTTACAAATAATGTCTGAAAATAATGTTACTTATTACTACATTTGAAGGAAAAACTTCACTCTTCAGTTATGGAAATTATGTGACCGTCTTTGAACACACACTGTGAATGGATGACATTCACAAGGGTCACTATATTCTCCGAAAATGTTGACATTTTTTTTTTATGTATTCATTTATAAACTAGTTTGTTATTGAATTTATGAGTCCCTTGGGAACACACCCTAGTTGTAGGCTCCTTGGCATGACGTGCATGTCACCACGTCCCTTGGCATGACCTCCGCTTTTTAGTTCCCTGAGCTGCTATTAAACCTTGCTTTATCCTTCCTAACCCAACAGTCATGTATGTGTGATGCTACCTGTAGCGCCCTCTATTGGCTCAACCCGTAGGTGAGTAGTTAGGTTCAGTGTAGGTATTCTATGTGATGTAATTGGTAGCTTCATTATACACTGGTGAGGGCTAGCCCTTGTTCAGGTGGCATGTGGGGGGCTTGGTTGAGGTTGCACAGTGTTTTCATCGAACCAAAAGTGCATATACTTGTGAGCATGTTCAGCCCAATGTTGCACATTGATTCTTTTTCTCAGGCTGATCCTGTGATTTTTATTCCCCTGTAAACTTTTTTTATGTAAAAGTTTAACAGCTCATTTAGACTTACATTCGTTGCATGTAATTAAAAGTTTGCTTTGCATGGAGTCCAGTGTTTCAGTTTCATTTGCTTTTGTTATGTGCAAAAAAACCCTCATTCAGTAGTTTCGTAAACACATTTTTGGTGGTTTTTTTGCATCGTCTAGCAAGTCATGATCCAGCATGTGGCTCAGGAGCATTACCAATGACATATATTACAAAAGACATTTTCTGTTACTTGTTACATTGGTCCCTGTCTTGAGAGACCATTCCAATGGCAGACCACCTGTCTTTAAAGGCCACCTTTTCAAGATACTTCTTGCCTTTCATGTTATTGAAACCTCCTATGAGAGACTACAGTTTGTTCATCCCTGGTGGTGGAGTTTGAAGACAGGTTTCACTGTACAAGGAATTTGAATGTGCAAATGTGAATCTTGCACTTTAAATATGCATTAAAGTCTTATCAAATGCAGAATAAGTGAAGTTACCATATTATTGCTTTCTGGCACCCAAACCCTTTTAAGTTCCCTTCTGAATCTTCCGAATCAGAAAATGCTAAAATTGTCATATTATTCCTTTTTATCACCCATGCCTTATTAAGTGCCTAAGTTTTCTGAATCAGAAAATGCTGGAATAATAATCTGACTTTTATCTATTAATTACCCAAAAAAGAAATAGTTTAGCAATATTCAAAACAGGTCTGCTGGAGTCTCACAATCTAAAAATCTCCTTACCTTGGAGCTAAACAGGAATAATATGCTAATCACATCTTTATGGGAGGCTGTGGGAACTACTAAGAAGCATGTGTTTGATGGATATGGACAGGACGTGACACCTAGCTCTGTGCCAGTCTGCGGGTTTAAGGTGTTGGAGCTGCGACTTATGTTCAAAGCTATATACATAACGTGTATCTGCAATGTACTTCATAAACTTAGTGAAACTATATATATATATATATACATATATATATATATATATATATATATATATATATATATATATATATATACACACACACACATATATATATATATATATATATATATATACACACACACACATATATATATATACAGTAAAACCTGCCAAGCCGAACACCTCCGCTAGCCGAACACCTCAGCTACCCGAACACTTTTTTCGGGTCTCGACTTTTTTATATGTATTTTAATAGGAGAGCCAAGTGTTGTAACCTGCAATCCCTGAACACCTCTCAACTCTGAACTCTGAACACTTTATTTGGGTCCCAAAGCAACATTTAACCTGTCAAGGCTGAACACATACCCCCCAGAAAGAAGGAATTTTCTGGAAATTCATCGATATTTGATACCAAATCATCACTTTTTTTTATATACAACACTTTCATCAAATTTGTGGCATTAATGTATTCAAAGGGTGTCAATAATGTGTAGGTTCCATGGTGAGACCTTCTACAGCTGTACGTACAATAAACTGATTTAAACTTACCCAAACTAGTAAGTGCATCTGAAGTTTAGCAGTATGATGAAGGGTAATCACGTATTGTTTGTTAATGTTGGACAATAAATTGGTGTTTTATGTCATCAAACTATGCACATGTAAATGTACTGTCATAGCCTAATGATATTGAAAAGTGTATGTACTGTCAGCCTAAACTTTATGACTCCTGTAAACTTTTTTTCCAAGTGGTTGGAATTTTTACAAAGTTCTGTTTCATCTTACACTTTACTTTTTGTAATTTATATAAATATGTATTCAAAGTTTACATGTGCCACAAGGCCATGCCCCCAACCCACTAATAGCCGAACACCGCCAATACCTGAACACTTTTGCTGGGTCCCAAGGGCGTTTGGCCTTGGCAGGTTTTATTGTATGTATGTATGTATGTATGTATGTATGTATGTATGTATGTATGTATGTATGTATGTATGTATGTATATATGAATGTGTATATATAGGTGTGTGTGTGTGTGTGTGTGTGTGTGTGTGTGTGTGTGTGTGTGTATATATATATATATATATATATATATATATATATATATATATATATATATATCCCCACCACTGTGAGAATCGGCCAAAGTAACTTCATCATGTTGAATTGTTGTATAAACATGATAAAATGTTGAAAATACTTACATTCGAACAAATTTTGTAAATCTGAGATACATTTTAAGAATGGTAGAAAATTGTGCTGTATCTTAAGGTTTTGTAAATGGTTCTCAAAATATTGTTTCAACGATTATTTTAAAGTTCCTCTGATTTCCTGCCACAAAGGTGCCAAGTTGCATATTGTCTGATATTTAGATTTTCTTCAAAAAAATGCAGTCTCTTCATTTTTTACCTCAGCTGACTTGTCAGTCAGCTGAGGTTTTGTGAGGGTCTGTCATCCGTCGTCCGTCCGTCGTCCGTCCTTCCGTCCGTCGTCCGTTCGTCCGTCCTTCCGTCCGTCGTCCGTCCGTCCGTCGTCCACAATTCACATTTTCGACTTCTTCTCAAAAACAGTCAGCCAGATCCACTTCAAACTTGGTGGAGATGTGCCTTGGGTGGGTCTCTGCCAAGTTTGTTCAAATGGTCATGGTCCAGTGATTTTTGGAATTTTTAATGAATTTTTTTGTTCTTTTTTGGGGAAATCTTAAAAAATCTTCTTCTCCAAAACCGCTCACTCGATTGCTTTGATATCACATAGGAACACTCCCTGGGACTCCTAGTTCTTAATTTGTTCACCAGGTGGGGCTGCAATTTTTTTCAAATTTTTTATGAATTTTTGTGTGTTATAGCTATTTTCGACTTCTTCTTCAGAACCGTCACTCAGATTAAGCTGAAACATGGTGGATATGTTCCTTATGGAAGGGCCAAACAAAGTTGTTCACTATGTGGGAATGCTGCGGATTCCTGATTTTTAATGATTTTTTTCAATTCGGCTCCTTTGGGGTAAATGCACCTTTCCTATTGATTACCATGTAAGTCAATGGGCATTCTAATGCTAATTTACATTTTCGACTTCTTCTCCAAAACCGTCATCCAGATTTACTTCAAACTTGGTGGCAATGTACCTTGGGTGGGTGTCTACCAGGTTTGTTCCAATGGTCATGTTCCAATGAATTTATGATTTTTTTATGATTTTTTTTTCAAAAATCTCAACAAAGGTTTTAATAGGAAAGTTTAACATGGGAATTTCTTGTAATGGTCATAACTTAAATAATATTGGCCAGATTTACTTCAAACTTGGTGGGGATGTGCTTTGGGTGGATCTGTACCAAGTTTGTTCAAATGGTCACGCTCTATTGATTTTGGGATTTTTTATGAATTTTTTTGTTCTTTTTTGGGGCAAACCTTTAAAATTCTTCTCCTCTGAAACCGCTCACCCAAATGCTTTGATATTGTACATAGACATTCCCGGGGACACCTAGTTCCCAATTTGTTCACCAGGTGGCGCTGCAATTTTTTTATGAATTTTTTGTATGGTTTTGCTATTTTTCACTTGTTCTCAGAACCTTCCCTCAGATTAAGCTGAAATGTGATGGATATGTTTTTGTGGAAGGGTCAAACAGTTGTTTACTATGTGGCACTGCTTTGGATTTCTGATTTTTAAGGATTTTCAATTCGGGGTACTTATTGTTCAATGCAGCTTTCCTGTTGATTAATATGTAAGTCAATGGGCATTCTAATGCTAATTCACAGGACAACTGACACGAAATTTACTGTTTGCTTGATAACTTGAGATCTGTTTTGAGTTAGCTACACATGTTAATTATTCTGTATGAAGGTCATGCCGAGACAGCACATGAATGACCTTGACCTCGTATGTGGGGTCACAGTGCAACATACATGAATTTTACTCTTCATTATAACTTGAGAACTACTTGAACTTTGATGTTGCACATGTTAGTGTTCTTCTATAAAGTTCAGACTTAATCAGAACATGGTGTCCTTGATCCTTTCCCAAGTTCATAGAGCTGCAAGTGTGATGAATGTCGAGATCAGCTGAGGCACGGGCTGTTCACACAGCCCTCTTGTTGACACTTTGTCTTCTGTGTGAATCTATTGATAAGCAATCAATGAGACAGTGTTTACAGAGATCAATGATTACAAGTCTTTATTTGACCCAATTATAACAATTACTAAAAGAGATACTAGTTGGGAATTTACTGTAGCTCTCCTCATAGGATCAGATAACAAGATTCATTCACTAGGTCAGCATGGTGCATTGACAGCCATGTTCAAGTTGACAGGTTGTTGACCAATCACTGATATCATTGTTGATGAAAAAAAAATAGATGACATTTACGAAACTGGACCATTTTTGGTAATTTTTAATGGGAACAGATTGCATGCATATATGCTTATACCTGTGGTTATGCCACCATTGGGTTTAACTCCTCAGAAAATGTCTGATTGCACAGTAGAATGGGGAAATCGTACTATGTTTTGTAAATATACAGCGGTGGTTTATTCTTTTGCTTCCTTTAAACCATGAGAACTGTGCTTACATGTGTTAATCTTTGATCATGCAGGTGCAAAATCAAGCTAGCAGCATGAAATTGGGGCATACTGTCTGCAAGGGACTTGACTTTTTCATACCCAATTTCCACCAAAGTTAATGTACTGAGAATTGACATACATGTAACGGCACTGGATTCTCATTCCTTGTAAGCCAGCCCTTTCATTCAAGTGCCCCCATGTCTACAGTTGCTGGGACCAGGAGAATGGTCCAGGGCAACAGCTTCTTTCCACATGCTTTGGGCACCTTTCACCCAAAGCATGTGGAGGAAAGATGTTGACTCGGTCAAAACTTGGCACTGAAATAGTTAAACATATTCATATGTCAGTAGAAGACAAAGTACATGTGTGTATATATGTATGCCCCTAAAGCATGTCCCAAACACGCTGTTGGCAAACAAAATTTTATGAGTATAACAGGTAAAGACAATAGTGAGATGGCGTGTATCATGTCCATTTGGGGGCAGAAGCTGGTGATAGTGAGGTATGGTGTAGAACACCCACAAAAAGACGTTATTTTAAGCTCAGCTGACATTTCAGTCAGCCGAGCTTTTCTGGTGGTTCATCATCCTTCCTTTGTACCTTGTCATGTGCAAGTTACATTTTCAACATATCCAATACTCTTGGACAAATCCTCAAGCATGATAGGGATCTACCTGGGGTGCGTGACTACCACATTTGTTTTAATCATCATGCTGTGGTGATTTTTTTTTTGTTTCATGAAGTGTTTGTCAATTTTTTTTTTTTTTTTTTTTGAAAAATGTTTAAAAATCCTCCAAACCACTCAGCCAATTGCTTTGAAATCGCAAAGGGACACCTAGGGAGACCCCTCAGGACGTAAGTTGATCACCAGGTGGTGCTGCAATTTCTTTTTTTTTTTAATTGTGATAAGTTGTCGCTCTGGTTAACTTCTGCCAAACCACATGGTGGATTCTTTTTAAACTTTATGGGTATGTACGTTGACAAGATTTCCACTAATTTGTTCACTTAATAGTGCTGCTTGTATTTCCTGATCTTTTAAAAAAAATGCAAAAATACAAGTTACATATATTAGTAAGAGTACATGTACATATTAGCATTTTTGCTATAGGGATAGCAGCAAATCTGACATATTGGTGTATATGTTGGTAATGCTGGAGCCATGTAGATTAATTCAGTTTTTCACCAAATGTACATTTGGTGGCACCACTATCATTTTCTGATGTATGACAAATTTTGAAAATTCTGTAACCAGAGATAGGAATACATGTCAGCATGATACTGGAATGCTAATGCACATGTATGTTTACATAATTTTTTTCTAAATTGTACATTAGATCCTCTTGAAACTTGGGGACAATTACTTTCCATTCAGCTGAGCACAGGTTGTTCACACTGCCTTCTTGTTTTTATTTTTAGTGCAAGAAAAATACAAAAGTGAGAAGTCCACACATATGCACTTCAGAATTGTTGATATCTTTGCCGTGCAGCATTTCATAGTTGATCATGTTGGAGCAGCGTTTTTTGAAAGACTTTTGAGGCATGAAAGATGAATTACCCTGAAAAGCAGCAGTAAATAATGACCTTACCATGTCCAAACCTAGTGACAAGCTGGTGCTTCATGTGGCTATGTGGTAAAGCTTAACAGTTCTAGGTATTGCAAAATATATGGCTTTACAACTGCTCCAGACTTCACTCTAGGAGTCTTGTCGACTTTCTGTTCTATGGTTGGTTAGCTGAACCTGGGCAACTGTTGTCAGGGTAGCTTTAACCTTGTATGGGTAGCATGGGATAGCTTGGTCTGCCATCGTACCCTTGGGGCCATTTGCAAAAACAAGTGTAACTAATCCATGTAATCCATGGTTCAGATCATTATACATATATTAGGTTAAATATTGTGAAAAATACATGCATCACTGATTGCAGAGATTTTTGGTCAGATATTTGATCATGTAGATTCCAAGAATTTAGGGGGCCATATTGGGAAGAATATGGTATATAAATGTATGTATGTTACAAGTAAGTATATGTCAAGCTAGAAAAGAAGATTTGCTTGAAAGCAAATCTGTCTGTGTGCCTGTAAAACTTGCATAAATTTGAATGGTACAACTTTTGTCTGTGGTTTATCAGATGTGCCTTCAGCACAAACCCATGAATTAAATTGGCAATGGCATCTCTACTTCCAACACTTTTGAAGATATTCAACATTTAATCATTCAAGTGCCCATATTTAGCATCAATGAAAATTCTGCAACTGTTGATTGTGGTTCATTGGATGCTTCTATAAATAGAAGATGGAATGATACATCTACCTATAATACTTTTGGAGATATTCAACATTTAAAAATTCAAATGCCCCTAATTTGCATGATTTTAAATACACTCAACCATCTTTGTAAAAAAAAAGGGGGGGGGCAATTCCTTGTAATGGATCTATAATCATACCAAATTCGGAGTTTCTAGGTGTAATCGTGTCCCAGAAAATTGTCAGACAAAATTGCTGCTAAAGATGAAGAGAGAAAGAAAGAAACTCAACAAAAACAGAATGTCTGTGTGCCAACGCAGACATAATAAAAACGTGCAGCATGGATTCATTGTGGATTGGTATTTAAAGTCACCTCTATGCATATAACCTCTGGGCCATTTGTACTACCAACCACCCAGGCCACTATGTACCAAAAGAGTGGGACTGAAATGCCAGACATATCCTATCTCTACGAGCAAGTATATGCCCCAGTAAAGGCTCACAACTTGCTTGGGAGCTTTATGGCCAAGGGTAGCTTTGTCCACAAGCTTATAATCCACAAAGGCAGTTGGGTACACCTAGGTGTTTCTCTTGTGATATAAAACATGTTCCAAGTTGCTACAGACAGCTTTTGCATGTGTATGGGGGAGGATTTCACAGGCATTTGTAGATCCAGTGTATATACTCTTCTGTTTAGTGTACATTTGCCCTTATTTTGTTTGAATTGACTACTTGCAGGTCACCGCGAAGAAGCTCTCAACATTCCAGGTTCTCCAGTCCTACATAGGCGCAGTCGTAGCCGCAGCCGCGGCAGACCACCATTACAACAGCAGAGGCAAGTGGTGGGGTCCCCTCTGCCGAGTCCTACTCCAAGTCGCTCTGGCAGCAGGGAGCCTCTCTACAGGGCGACTTCCCTTGAAACTAGGTCAAGGTCACCATCTCCACACCCCACTCCAACTCCAACCCCCCAGCACGAGTATTATGGATCAGCTAACTTGACAGACCGCAGCCGTAGCCCTAGTCCCACTTCTCAGGCCGCAGTACGGAGATCTGGACGCAGACTGCCTGCAACACCGCAAAAGCCTTCCAGCCTCAATCTGGGCAAGAAGAAAGACGAGGGTATCCAGATGCCCCAGATGCTGCCCTCTCCGACGATACCCCAGCCCCACAAGAGCCCCGGAAGTATTAATTTTCCCAAGCTGAATGCCTCTCCAACACATGCTGCCAAGGAGATGAACATTCCCCTTCCAGCACGAAAGCACAAGTCTGCCTCCCCGTCACCAGCATCATACACCACCGAAAAGAATGACTTGAATATGCCTGTTCGGGAGGTTGCCCAAGGTGGGTCTAGAACTGGCTCCAGGGAACGATTAGATCGTGACCATAGCCGTGATCGCCCCAGTCGATACCAGGGGCAGATACTCAACAATGGACAAAGAGATAATAGATATGTGGACCTTCCATATGGGCCACGGGAAGATCGGCCGGTGGCTGCTCCAGGCAGTGGTTCACAAAGCAGTGGTAGACTACCCAATGGTTACAAACCAAGTCAAACTAGAGGTGAGACCCGCCCTCGTGGGGACAAAGGGTCAAAAGGTACACCACCCAGGAACAGTGATTCAGATGATGAAGACTGGTGCTAGCCAATCAGTGATTTTTGCAGAGAAGCTTGGAGTGCTAGCCAATCAAAAGAGTGCTTTCTGGAGGGATGTTCCAGAAGTCTCAATGTAATGCTGCACTTTGGCCAGTGCTAGGCCAGGGCGTCTTGAGATGTCAGTGATTGGCGGCAGTGTCGGGCCGGGGACGGGAGGGGGGAGGGAGGCTGATGGAGTTCTCCAAGGACAGACAGCAGGCCCTGGCAGAGATAATACGAGACAGAAAGGTGATGTGGGCCGTGCTACAGATATGGGTGCTTTGACCTGCTGGCAGTCACAGTACTCCGCCCCACTACAAGGAGCACAAGTATGTCTCCAGGGGGACACATGGATGGACAGGGAGATACTGTGACAGCTGGACGGCAGGTCACAAACACCTATCTGCTGGCGACAAGCCATGACCTGCGTGGGTGACCTGTAGGTCATGACATCCACGTCTGCAAGAGGCCGAAGTGGCCAGCACAGTGGGAAAGAGAAAGACAGTGACTTGCATTAGCAACAGGCATGCGTGCTGATAGCAGACTTGTTGTGAAACTACTGAATACCACATGCAAGTGTGCCAACCTTGTCGCCTTTGAGCAATTTGCAGTTAGCTGTACCATTCATTTTTGTGCACTCAAACCTAAGCATGCCAAAGTGACACGTTGAAACGTTTTTGCGACTTTTGACTTTACATTCACAAGATAGTAACCAATCAAAGCAATGCATTCGTCTTTGTTGCATTATGGATGTCATCTTTACATTTCAAGTCAAATTATAGGAGAGACTATTGTTTTGCATTTGACCTTGACCTTCATGTAATCAGATCAAGGTTGTTGTTGTGTAAAAAGAGGTTTGCCAGCATTTGTATATATTGTGGTGTGGCGCAGGAACCCTGACTTGAGATGCCTGTTATCATGTTATATTGATGGATTAACTATGTGTCAGTGGAGCGTTTTTTTCTGCATTCCTAGCTCATCGGTGGAAATGAAACAGGTTTCAGTTTAGACACAGATTGTGTACCGAAGAATGTGTTTCAAAATATAAGATTTGAAGATTGAAGAGATGGTTTCAAGTGCAAATGGCAGAGTGGATTTCTTCAAGTAAAACCCTAAGAGCTCAGAACATGGGTCATGGGCATATTTTTGCATTATATATGTGACCCATATAGTATTGCATTATCTGAACTAATTTGCATAATATATGTGACCCATATAGTATTGCATGATACTGACCAATGACTACTAACTGTCAAACAAGAGTTGCCATGGTTTCAGCCTAATCTGTGTGCTGTAGCAATTAGTCAAAGTAAGGCCAGTTATTATTTTTTTTTCCTCCTCTGGAGTAAAAATTATCTGGGGAGTAAAGTTTGAAGCCCTGTACAGTTTTGTACATATTTGTATATATATACTGTATTATTAGTATACCATTCATTTGCTATAATCCGATAGTTTTATAACGGTCCTGTCTGTGCATGGCTCAGGACAAAGTCTTTTGTTTGTTGGTTCATTTGTTTGTTCCGTAAAAATACACACGCTGTCAAAAGTTACAAAACATGACATGATAGAATATGCAGTGCTGAAATGGTGGGCTGACATTCCATTTTAGGTTTTTAGTGGAGCTGTGTGAAGTGTTTTTCAGTAATTCAGGGGCATTTTTCCCTATTGACCTCATGTTGGGGTCATGCTCTTTACAAAGAAACATATGATTGGCTGTGTGAATTAAAATTGTGTGTAACTATATGATTCTCCACATAACAGGTCCTTCGATTGGTCACTGTAATGTTACTGAATGTGACAGGCCCTTTGATTGGTTGTATGCAGATTGAGTATGCCGTGCTGATAATGGCTATCCAGATTACAGCATGATCAAATGATGTAATATATAATGGAAACTACTTTTTGAAAGTATATGAACATATTGGAATCCTATTGAAATTTGCCATATAAATATAAATATATATATATATAAATATGTATATGTAATACAACTTCAATGTCTTGTTTGTTGCCCAGCAGTTGATTGGTCCATTTTGCTGTCAAATGTTTGCTGCATTAGCTCATTATTCAGTTTCACTTTAAGTGGACCCATTTTGTACGGATCCTTCACAAGACAGAAAGCTGTTCTTTTCACCCTTACTTTTTGTGCTCTTCCGGGGTGATATCCAAGTTAAAAAATATTATCGACGCGAAAAGATTTATTTGACGGACCCATAAGTAAAGGTGCTTTTGCAATTAGCGTTGACTTTAAATAACTTGCACGACAAAGAGTGTTTATTCTGGACAAATATCACTTGTCGACTGATGATGACATGAACTGCACCAAAGCAGTCTCATGCAGGAAATTTGGGGCAAAATCTGTTCTGTTCTTATCAGGATCAGTGGGTCTTGTTAGGGGCAGACTACAGCAGACTGGACTGAAATTAATACTGTGGTGCAACTTTTGCCTTAAAAAAAAAACAAAAACCAAAAAAAAAAAACAAAAAATAAAAAAAATAAAAAGAAATAAAAAAAAGTTTAGATTATGCGAGACTGGCACAGTGCAGATGTGAATAGGTCACTGCTGCGGAACTAGGTGGTTGGAGTTGAAGGCAAGCAAATTAGAACATAGATAGAAAAGAAGTTCAGACAGCATTGTGAACTGGACACAAGAAGTGTGACCCAGCAAGACGTTGAAAAAAAGCAAAGGAAAAGTTGAGACAGCCAAGTAGGGAGTGCAAATAGGTTATGATCAGAATGTACAGGATAAGCTTCTTGCACATTCCTTGCTTGATGTGGGCCCAGATACACCTATTTTTTAATTACAGCATGCTAGCAAACTTTCTCTGTGAAAAAAAAACCCCCTTGATAAAATGTTACTGTTTTTCTTATAACACTCTGAAATGGCAAATTTGAAAATTGGTGTTATTTTTATGTTACCTGGTATGGACTGTGACTTTATCTGACTGGAAAGACAAGCTAATGTAGTTGTAAGGACAGCAGTCTCCTAAGAGGATTCAAATAGGGTGCAAAACCACGGCAAGGTCTGTGTAGCTTCGTGTGAATACATAGCACAATTCAGTGTCCACGAGTGTTTGCCTCCTTAACTGACTCCATGCAGGTGGAGAGGAGACAACATGGAAAGGTCTGTTTGTCAGGCAACTCAGTTATGGATTTCTGACAAGCCTTTGAATGGTGTGGGTGGAGAAGAGACGAGATGGATAGGTGTGTCGTACAACCACACTGCGGGTGTCTGACACCATAAGCTTGTGTCAAGTATGGACAAGGGCAAACAGAGAAGAAAGCTGACCCAGACCAGAACAGATGATGTCTCCTAGTGTCTGCTACTTTCACAGTAAACATAGTTTCCTTTTGGTTGTGTGCCAGTTGAGTCACACTTTGACAAAATGCATTGACGAAGCTTCTTTAGATCGTGGAGAAGAACATCCACTGTGTTCAAGGTGGACATACTGTATGTAAGTGAATGAGCAAGTACTTTTTGTACTGTACAGAAGTAAGCAGGTACTTTTTTTCTACCATACAAAAAGAAAAAAAAAACAACAAATACTGTTGGTACCTTATAGAAATGAGCAAACTGCAGATTTTGCTAGGTAAACAAATGGCTGTAGGTAAGCTGTATACCTTTAGATATCGTTTAGGGTACAAAAACAAAGCAGACCTTGTCTAATCAGCATAGGACAGTGGTATATATGTCAAGTGTAACTTGGCAGAAGAACAATATGTACGGAGACGAGCGGTATGTATTTGTACAGTGTTAGTCATGAAGTTGTACAAGGATTTAATAGAGAGATGAAGTGTAACATAGTAAGAAGTTCTAGAGCTGTCTGCGGGATACAGACGTGTACATGTAGCTGTATAAAGAAACCCTAAGTAACTTTTGCTGCCCTGTCACTTTTTGAACATGCCAGTCTTCATGCAGAGTGTACATGTACACATCACACCACACCACAGAGAGCACCAGGGGGCAGCACTGACCCAATATGGTGTATTCAAATAGGACTCTCCACATAAAACTCATAGTCCTGTGATCATGTTTGTAACAGGGTAGGAAAGGATTTCACTTTGGACAAGGAAGTGATTGATGGAAAGTTGGTCATGTGATGCAGAGAGATGTGATTGGTGAGATGAGGGTCATGTGACCCACAGCCTGCATTGTGTATGATAGCCTGGTTCCCTGTTCTACCACTGTGTTGTGTTGAGCAAGATGATAGCAAATTATTATTGTTACAAAACTGAGACTTTGGAAGTCATGGGGCACAGATCATTTACACAGAAATATGCTTCTTAAAAGACGACTTCCTGGTCATTACAATAGAGCTGTTATTCCCACATTTACTTCTCAGCAGTATCTGATGGAATAATTTTTTGCCTGTTTAGGAGTTGAAACTTTCTCCAGACTTTTATCTATGTGCAACCCAGTGTTGCTAACCGTCCCGGATTACCATTGAAGCTCCCGAAATCTTATGCTGAAAATGCCATAAAAATTGTAGATTTTTGACAAAGTTTAGCCACCTTCCTGAATTTAATCAATATTTTCATTCTATATTTCATATTGATTTATCAATTTTCATGAACTTTCCTTTCCATCTCCCGGATTTTAAGCTTAGCAGGTTGGCAACACTGGCTGCCAAAACTGAAAGTGATTTTCAGCAGAGCTTGCCTTCATTGTAGTGGATGTATCAGCCCCCTGCCCTGACCAGCATCCAGGGTTTCCACCAGATGGTAAAAAGGGCAATTTACCATACCTCTGAAAATGTTGAGGGTGCTTTAGCACACCCTCAAAAATGAAATAATGATATTCCAACTCATTATACCCCCAAAATGTATTTGAAAGTTCTCATTTTTATACTTCAGGCAGAGAATATGCATCACAATAGAATATTTGTCCCTCCGTCCCACCACCCTCCCCCACCCCCCAAACATCTGGCAGAAACCCTGACTTCCATATACATATTTAGATCAAGGTCCAAACCCATTTCCGGTCATGTAACTTGAGATGAAGAGATATGGGAACCAGTCTATACTGGAATGGAGACTTGAAATGCCCTCTCCTTATTTACAATTTACAGTTGGTGATATTTTCCCAAATCCTTTGATGTACCCAGAAATGTATTATGATGATAATGAATATTTTAGAAAAAAAGATAATCAGACGGCTATGAGTAACCATACGTGACACATGCGCTCATTGACATGAGAGCCACCTAGTGACAATTATGTAAATTACAGTTCTTTACAATTTCATGATTAAGTAATGCTAGTATAAACATATTATTATTACATTATAGTAAGCAATTGTATTACAGGGGCATTGTGATTTATCCAATAAGAGAATGCCACTGTCCAAAAAAAGTGACCTTGTACTTGTAACAATGGCTTCATCATCACATCAGTCCAGACATGAAAACTGTGTATGGGAAAGTATCGTTGCTTGTTTTGATAACATGCAGTGTAAAGTGGGTGGAGTTGGCTACAATGGGACTGACATTTCTGTTGGAACTGACATTTGTGGATGATTGGGGAGATTGTTGATCAGTTGCCATGGTGACATGATTGGGACAGCCAGCCATTCTGGTGTTCACATCAGTGACATGCTGTGTTTACATTTGTGATATTTCAGTTTGTGGGCCTTTTGTCAATCCTCTTTTTTATGGCAGACTTTGTCACTTTTCTCATTGTTAACCTCCAAACCTTCTGTGCATAGATGTAGTACATTTGATAGCCACTGGGTGGTGCTGGTGGTCCCCTGTCTGTCTTGTGTCACTCTGACTTCTCAAGATTTTTCTATGCAAACAATTGTACATGGATATTTCCTATTGTGCTATATTCTGGAAACACTTCAACTATTATCTAACTTGTTGAAAAAAAAGAACCCATAAAGACTGACAGATAAGACTTGCATTTAAGTAACATATTAGGCCTCACATGTGTTTAAGCAGTTAGTATAAAGAGTGTCAACCAAGACTCACATATAAATGTAGCAGTTTTTACAATATTGTGAGGAGCATTCTCATTGGGTGATTGTCAATATACATGTATCCACGATGTATGCATATTTTGATTGTGTGAGTGTCAGGAATATGTATACATGTTTTTTTTTTGTTTTTTGTTTTTTTGTTTTTTTTTTTTTTGTTTTTGTTTTTTTGTTTTTGTTTTTTTAATAATATTAGATCTCAATTTATAGACCAGTTCTGATGCGCCTCAGCTTTCAAGTTGAATATGTGCTGAGAATTTATGACTTGTGCCTCTTTTTCCGTAGCTAGCATGTGCAGGTCGTAGCAGTAGATGTACTATACACAGCCACTAGAATCAGTGTCACACACTTACTTGAGTCTTCATAGCAACATGGTACTCATGCCTTTAGTTCTCTCATATACCACCAGGCATTTGGTGAATGTGGGGGCAATGAGTACATGTTGACAGATCTGTGTGTGGATCTGTCCAAACTCTGCATTTCTACTTTAAACACACACACACCTATATATAAATACACACATATATAAGAGTTAAGATCATTCTCACCTGTAAATAAAAATCTCTTATATTTATAAATGATGGCATCTACCTATATTTATACAACTTTTTTTTTTGCCTTTTTTGATTATTTTTTTTTATTATTATTTCCACATAACAGTATTAATGTTACCTTGTGCTTGTTGCGCGATACATAGTAGAGATAGTAAGTACTGTAGGTAGTTTGCGCCCTTGATGCCTGGTCAAGTCTTCATTCTGAATCAAGCCACTACATAGGTCAGACAGAGGTGCGTGTTTTACATAAGTCCTCACATATAATATGTTTGTCAGTTTGACTTGAAATTCCCCTTAAAAATAAAGATGTTTTCCCAATTCTTTTGGGGCAAACAGTGGATAAAATTTTTGTTTTCAAAAAAAAAAAAAAAAAAAAAATGTGTTTTCAAATCAGCTGGGGGCGGGGGAGGGTAAGAACCAACACTACCACATAGTATTTAAAGGGTAGTGAACACCGGTCATTTTCATTTAATTTTCTTTTGATGTAAAAACTTAATAAATTAAAAAGTTCAAGTTAGGATTACATTGACGTCAGCGATGCCCACAAGGCAAGAGTATGTATGCAGAAGATGTAGTGTATACCTGTGTAGTGTCTACACATGGCAAAGGTCTGTCGTGTGTTACTGTTCCTGGCATCCAGGCTGTCTTCTATTCTCAATCCATGTGTGTGCATGTGTGTGTGTGTCCCATCATCCGTTACCATAGAGACGTATTTTAACTTGACAGGAAAACCAGACCAGTACACAGCAGGTGGAGCCTGCCACCTGCAGTATGTACAAGAGGGTTGTAAAGTGGCAGGGGTTCCTTTCATGATGCAGGGAAAATTATTCCCGTCTACTGCAGTTTACAACTTCGGGTGCCATTTGCACGGGATAAATTTGGACTTTCACTCATGGTGCCATTATTATAAGACCTTTTTAATTTTTTTCCTTTTTTTTTTTTTGTTTTTTTTTTTTTTTTTGTTTGTTTTTTTTTTGTTTTTTTTGTTTTTTGTTTTTGTTTTTTTTGTTTTTTGTTTTTGTTTTTGTTTTTTTGTTTTTTATTTTTTTTTTATTTTTTTGTTATTGATTTGTTGAAAAGGCAATTTACTTTTCATAGTGAATATGTCTTTCACAGTTGACAGGAAAAATGGATAGTGTTTCAAAAAGCTGTGATCAGGTTTCACAAAAGTACCCCTTCCTCACCCCCTAGTACTCCTGCAGGTGGCCTGCGCAGTCCGAAATGGCTGTGCTGGCTGGAGATGGACTGCACTGTCTGAAGTGTTATAGCTAGCTAAAGATGGACTGAAGCAGTTCAAGTGTCTGTGCTGGATACAGGTGGATTGACAGCATTGTGTGTCTGGGGCTACATTAATGGAGTGTAACCCATCGGTGTGACTAGACTGGGTTATCACACATGTATATGTGTTCATTGTGAGCGAGATAGACAATAGGTCTGCACCACTGGCCGTGAGATGGGTTTACTATGCGAAACAGTCCATACATTAGCCCTATGTGTACCCGATGATAGGCACATATGGACTGTTCCTCAAAATGACTTGTGGTTAATTACTGTCATTGCTTATCTTTAAAGTGACCTAGTCTATGGACCATAGGGCCAACTCTGTGTAATGTGCGTAAAAGTAAAGATCACAAGCTTTATCTTGTATCTAGAGAAAAAGCTGTCCACATAGCTGGTTCTGTGGCTTAACACTAGGGGGCACTAGAGGGTGAGTGATGACAGTCAGTGTTAAATGTAGTTTTCAGTGGCACCACCTATACAGTGAGCCCTTCATTATGTATGATATCAGTAAGGGCTATTTTATATTCCTCTGTCCCTCTGGTTACCAAATTTTACTGTCGAAAATGTTTTTTATTTCAGCTTTGAATAAAAAACTTGTCAATATTATTGCATGATGTTTTCTTTAACACAACTCCTTTGTTACAATGTTGCATAATTAAAAAAAATATTGAAAGGCATTTTAGAAGAACAAGAAGACTAAGACTGGTCTGGGGTCAGCTGGCCATCTATGCATTTGACTAATGGTAGCTCAAAAATTCTGTGTGAGTGAGTTTGTATGGTGAAATAACATTGTTAGGACCATTTTAAGCCCTAATGTTGCAATTAAAGGCAATGTGAGATTGTTGAAGTAGCCCATCCCTCTGCAATATTTGCAGTGAAGAGATCAAGTGTCGATTCAAATTAACTGAATTTTCTATGTGATAGTATATTCTATGTAATCGAACAGTATTTTCAGAGAGCCATCATCAGTTCAGAGTCGAAATCTATGCCCCAACTACCCCCTCTTATTTGTATCAAAAAGTTCGCTTAATATGAATGAAAATAACTTCTCAAATCGTTTAAAACCACAAATTGACAATTCACACATTTTTCATGTAATTTTTCAACCAAAAAGCTTTGAAGTCCAGCATTTTGAAAATTAAAATTTCATTGTGCTGTTAATGTACGTAATTATGTCTGTACAACGCAGGTCGGTTTAGAAGGCGCACCCCTTCTTTTCACTCCAGGAACTGCATTTTCAAGTGAACGCAAGTCTCGACTTTTAGCCTTTCCCGAGCGCCTTTCACCCTCTAATTACCAAATAGGGGCCTGGTGCCCACACTTCTGAAATATCCGGATAATGCCCGGTACAAATGATGGGCGAGCACCATGCTGGACTCTCAATAGTCCTCGGGAATTTCAGGAACGTAACAAAAATTGCTTTAACTTGCATGCAGGTACGCAAAAACATGCCTGTGTAATCTGCAGTTCATATTATGAAACATATGGGGAAAAAGTATCCAGTGGTTTTAGTGCAAATGTATCTTGTGATTGTGAGCACAAAACCTCTTTCTCCCAAAATATACATCCGTGTAGGCCTACCATTTGCTTCAACACAAAACATGTCCTATTGTCACTATCTTGAACATGCATAAAATCAAATAATATATTCCGCATGCTTTTAAAATAGTTATTCAAAGCATGTAAACTCTTTTCCTTATAAAGACCAAAACTCCGGTCAAATATGTCGATTGTTTATTTCCAACCAAAAATACTACGAATTTGAAGTCCACGGGCCGGCTGGTAGCGACACCTGGAACAGCCCTTGAGAACCGTGCATTTTCATGATCGTTGATGCTGGCTGGGAGCAAAGAGCCAGGTGCACCACAGGGCCAACCAGCAGGATGGTTGTCCTCATATATTCTAGTAGATACAAACCCATAGATATTGACCAGCAAAGACACCGTGTACCGAAAATACTGATTAGGATTAGGTTTTTACCTTGTACTGGCCGGATGATGAACTCCATGACTTGTCGAGTTTTGTAAATAAAATGTTGGCTGTTTTCTCCGTCGTCTTATGTTGACTCATTACCAATCTCCTGGATGACAACATTGTGAGCTTAAATTCAAGAGATGGCAACACTGTGAGCCTAAATTGTGTTTTCGGTCGCAGAAGGGGATTTGGTCTGGTAAGTGGCACACATACCTCCTACCAAGTCGTGCAAGTTCCTCAGCCGTCAAGACCGGGTGTATTGACAAATCTGCAAGGTTGTTATCGAGCTTTCTTAAAGTTTCACTGGAAAATAATTTCAAAAACAAACATTTTTTTAAATGGTCTCTTGATTAGGACTTATCAGAAAACGGCTCCGCAGACTGGTCTTGATGTTCGGTCCTCAATATAATCATGTGACCATCAGAACAGCGTGAAACTGAGCATGCTTATTCGGGTTCTTCATCTTGCATCTATAGCAACGTAGACTTTTTTCACGGCAAATTGTGATCAGAAATATGACGACCCGTAGTCGAAGTCGTTTTTTTAAAATAAGTTTATTGTATATATTCTTTGGTAAAATTGTTTTTATTTGATATTCAGTATTTTTGGTTTAATTTAGAACAAAAACAAAACAAAAAACTATTGAGGGAAGGTAGCCTGATAAGCAAACTTTTATCTTCCTCGGGCCACTTAATAATAATTCGATAATCAGCCAAAAAAATACTCATTATTCGGTACTCTATAGTAAATCGACTTTTATTCCATATTCTACAAAGGGCGGCGGCAGTCTCGAAGAATTATTTTGCTGCCAATATATATATATATATATATATATATATATATATATATATATATATATATATATATATATATATATATATATATATATATATATATAAATATATATATGTATATATATATATGTATATGTGTATATATATATATATATATATATATATATATATATATATATATATATATATATATTGCTTGTGAGCGATGGTTTTAGACCTTTCTGACAGAGGTGGAAGACCTTTTCGTGACGTGAATTGCTTCTTGCATAATAATACGGAGCACACTTTATTACCGTTCTTGTATATTCTGTCCACTTAAAATGTTTAACGTTTCACGTGGACAGAAGAATGACCCATAGGACGTGCAGCCTCGTTTGCCAAAGTTAAAAAAAAATGCTGTTTTTTTTCCCCAAAACGTTCTGATTCATGTTTCGCTTCGGTACATACTGTTAATCTTCTACAACATCTGTGGAATTGCAAAATGACATGATATAGCATATCCATCCTCTTTTTATTGTATCTTCCGGTATGAGTATACTAAATTAGTTTCTGGTTTCAATCAGAGCTGTCGTCGCATGTGCGAAGGTACATGCAAGTGCACTTACTCAACTGCACGCAAAAGACTGTCGGTGAGAGATACGGGAAATGTTAATGGCTTGTATCTGATTACAGCATCATTTGCTACCAAATAACAGAAAGCTGATGTACAATGCACATCAAGTATAATGTAAACAGTCCGGCTGATATACATATTTTGCCAGTATAATATAAGGCTTTTATTTCAGTAGACTGTACATCATGTGAACGTGAAATTGAAACGAATTCAGCATTCAAGACACAAGTTTTATTTGTACTCCATGTACATCAAAATAAAAATCAGCTGCGTCCTCAGCAGCCATTTTACCATATTGATCCACATGTCTTTCTTCAAGCTTTAGTGTCTTAAATCAAAATTCAGGAAAAGAAATCTCTCTTGTTTTATGTTTCATTTGCACACGTATAAATATATATGCATAACGAAAAATCCAACGACGCCAGAAGACAGAAGACGCGGGATTTATCGAGCACCCATTGTGGCCTCGTGTAACCACTAGATGGCGCTGTTCTGCTCTTTGCGGGTGCAACTTGCCGTGACGCTAAAAACACATTGCACATACAGTGCTATTGCAAGCCGTCTTAACATTTAATCCATAATTATACATATATCTACACGTGAACACATATCTGTAAATCTTTTTCACATGTATAGAATAAATGATTATTTTACATATGTGAAATAATTTTGCACACGTGCACGTGAAAAAATATTTACATATATATGAAATAAATACGCGATTACACCTATGCATGTGCAAAGCTATTTTACATATGTAAAATAATGTACCTCTTATTTACCGGAGGTTTGTGTGAATTAAATGTTCCCTTTCAGGGCAATGTCTATCAAACATGCTGGTCGACGAACAGAGAAGATCGATTACCCTTTTTTGTGGAAAATACTTTTTTCAGCTTAAACTAGACATAAATGAAAAAAAGGACATGTAATTAATTCGTTCATAACTTGCATAATAAACATGATGTTTACTTTTGTAAAATGCGGATAAAATATTGCTTTCAGTGTCGTATCTTAGGAGAGTGGGTGACAAAGTATATTTGATTACCCAAAATTATCACCACGAAACTGAAAAATGCAAAACACAAGTATCACGTGTTTCAGCACGTAGCGAGGTGTCGATATTATGTGATATGTTTATGTAGGTGATTGCAGAAAATGATAAAAAGAAAACGATAGATGCAAAATCTAAGACAATTATCCAAATGAGTGATCCACAGGCAGAAAGTTAATCTACATATGTAAAAAAGATTTACACACACACACACACACACACACACGCTCATATACATACATACATACATACATACATACATACATACATATACCAGCGACCGCTGGTACCATCAGCCAAAATGTTAATGTTTCATTCATTTGGCTAAAGAAAATGACTAATTTATTTCAATGTGACTTATTTTAGGGTCAGATTGCATCCTGCAGTGATTACTGTTATATTTCCCGATTTGGCGACAAGTTTTGAAGGCATAGATAGATAGATAGATAGATAGATAGATAGATAGATAGATAGATAGACAGACAGACAGACAGACAGACAGACAGACAGACAGATTAGATAGATAGATAGATAGATAGATAGATAGATAGATAGATAGATAGATAGATAGATAGATAGATAGATAGATAGATAGATAGATAGATAGATAGATAGATAGAGCCCAATTCGTGGAATTTAAAAAAAAGATATGGATAATTAACTGACAATCATATCCAAATAGAAGCAAAACGTCTGCTGTCGACACATTTCCAGGGTACCGCTTTCAAACTGGGACCCAAGGCTGTTGAAATTTCAGATTTTCTTCCGAAAACTTAAACAACAAAACGGAGCCACTGTTATTTTTGATGACAAATTGTCAGCAGATTATTATCATCATCAACATTGTTGTCGTTGTTGACAGTTTTCACTGACTGTTGGTCTGCGTACTTTTTCGTGACAACTGACTTGGTGTTAGAGCATTACATGTGACTTACAACTTTTTGGTTGCAGTCCGGTGTTGGTTCCGCGTGAGTAGTGTGTATATGGGACGTCATGTACTAGTTGCGTGTACTGGTTTCTATACTACAATACTGAATGTACGCAGCGTGTACTGGTTTCTATACTACAATACTGAATGTACGCAGCGGGTACCCCTGGAACAAAAAAAAAAAAAAAAAAAAGATATGTGCCATTGCACGGAACCAGAATTAACAGCTATGAAACAGGTCTATACATTTTTCTGTACACTCCTACCTATGTCCCCCAATATTTATTTGTTTGTTTGTTTGTTTGTTTGTTTGTTTGTTTTTTGCTTTTTATAAAAAGTGAAATACCAGACGTTTCGTATGATTTAATTACTTCACTGCATATGATTTAATTACTTCACTGTATTAATAATGGCGTCCTTGTATATGATGTGAATGTGTTGAAAATTATTATGTGGAAAAAACGTTCGGACACAAGACGGCTGACATGGAATTCTATTTCTGTATATGTTGATTTGAACCTGGACGATCACTGAGACCATCCAAGAAGCTCTTCTCAGTCGTCAACGTGCTGCTGTCCAAAAACGTCATCAGTGTGGTTTGTGTAATTTTGTTATCATTTGCACGCGTCTTTAAAATATGTAAACAACTAGCTGCTTCCATGGAACAAACAGATTGTACCTTTCACCTTTAAGCTTTTGTTGGTCGGGATTCGAAAAGTATCTGTTCGGAACTCGTGCGAGCTGCTTTGACAACTGAGGACGAGAAGCACAGTAGCTTCAAGCTTGTGGAGAACTGATGATCTTTATCGACATTCATGAAAGAAAACTGACTCTCTCGCGCGAAAATATATAGATAAAAATTCTGTTATCGTATTAAACTCATAACCACCGGATTTCTGCGAAGTGGCCCCCGCGGCGTTCTTCTTGTCAAAAAGATATTCCCGAGTCACATTTCCACCGGTGGCGTTTGAGATTATGTAGTGTCACAGCAATTATAAAAGCTCAATGTATCGAAAATATGAACCATTGTATGACGCTGTAATTAATAACATACATACAAGTACAGAGTTAATCACTTTTGTGACATATGACGGTGTCGTGTTCAAGAAATAGGAGGCTTTAGTCTAGACAAGCGACAAGGCGGTGTCTTACAAGTTGCTCCGGGAAGTGTGTGTTGGCCTGGAGGTGTCAAACCACTGGGCTGGCCCGGCGACACGCTGCCGCGATGCAAGCTGACCTTGTAGCCGGTGGTGGTATCTCGGAATACAGCGACATAATGTATAACGTCACATCAGGTGGGCTCGCTCCCAAAGTACGTTTAGTTTTATAATTTCCCATCTGATTAAAGGATGAGATGTTGATAAATACTTTTTTTTTTCAACAAATGTAATTTCTCAACAAGTGGTTCCCCTGCAGTGACGATTTTAAGTAAGCTTTAACATTTAGAAGCATTTTGATCACGACCTGATTTCCACGAAGTGTGGCCCGGAAAGTCAAACTTTAATTTTCAGTATGACCATCTATGTTGTACACCAAAATAATTCCCATAACCTGAAGTTTCATATTTTAAATAGTAATTTAAAACAAAACAAAACAGTAATTTGTTTCAAAATAAAGGTTTCAATAAGGTCATGCCAACTCACAGTTTTGGAGAGCAAAAAAGTCACAAAATGAGACAAAATCGTAATTGTTTGAAGAGGTGTATTTGCAAGAAGTATAATTTTAACTTGGCAAGTTTGGTATCAAATGTTTCATCGCGATGTATTTTTACTATAAAGGTAATCCTCGCATATCAAAGATGAAATCTGTATCACAGAGGCTCCGACATTTGTATTGTTTCTGGAGGCAACAAGAATTGGCTTATGTTATTCCGTTACAATTTTTCTGTTCTTTCATTCTCCTGAAAAGCGAGCTGATACAAACTACGAAAAGTGGGAGTTTTTCATTGATGATAAATTACACTGAACATTGTGGTATTAAAGTCACGGTGTGAAATGCTTGTAATTTGATTCTATGACACGGACAGAATTACAGTTACGGAATTACGAATTACTGTTTAATTCTGCCACAATTTTTGACGATTAATTCCGTCACAGAAGTGCGTTTTTTAACACTCCACTGGACACAGGAAAACGCCCATGGCAAATCTCTGTTTACAGAACAATAAAAAACTGTACAAAAATATAATTTTGTATGTTCCGAGTTGTTAATGCACATATTTTATTATATGGAAATAATGGAAGTCAAAATATTCATAATATTTGGACGAACTTGACAACTTCAACATAGTTATGCCAATTGAATTCAACCAATAATTTTGTAATTCCGTCACGTTGACATATGTAATTCCATCATACACATGTTTTCTGATTTAAACATATTTATTTGTTTATTTATTCTGGATTGCCTAATAGTACATCGAGATACTAAAAAGTTGGCTCTCCAGACACATAGCGACGCACAGTATATATACAAAACACACAGGAAGTAACAAGAAAGTTAACCAGTATTTACAGGTGAAAATACAAAAAATGATCAGTATACAATCATAGGTGAAGTGAACAGTACCACAATTTATAAAGTATATAGAAATGACAAACGGACCCGAATACACTTACAGCATAACGATAATACATAAATTGCACTGGAATACATGGAGGTAATTAATATACAAAACGTCTGGTATAGGCAATATACTTTTGAACAGCTTCGAATTTTTCAGTATCAAATTCATTCGATAATTCTTTACCAAAAAGGAATATTTTAACTAAACGATCGCTAGCAACGTGGACTATTAAGCTAAGGTGAACATTGGGGGCAATTGTAGGTATGGTGGTATTTAAGAGATTTTTCCTGGGAGAGTGGAAGAGTGGACAAAAGAGAAAAAAATGTTTAATGTGTTCAGAGGAGTTGGAACATGAACAATCGGGATACGGAATAATTAAACAGAGGCGTGGCGAATATATGTATATTTAGATATGAGTTTTTCTAATGCCTTTATGTTAAAAATTCAGAAATAAAATGTCAAAAGATCTATATTTTCCAAAGTTTATGAAATTTGAGGAAAACTGAGCAGTGTTTTCAAATCATATACAGGTGTTACAAATCACTGTTCATAATTTTGTAATTCCGTCAGAGTGAAAAAGCACATTTCAAAAATAGAAAAATTGATTTTCAAGGTTATATAATATAAAATCTGCTGCTATAGCTGTGAAAATAATACCATTTGTTTGTTTGTAACCTGTAAATACTATCTCCTTATCTATGTGACCATTGAAAATCAAGTCAAAATTATAATTCTGTCACGGTGGAATTCACGGTAAAATTAAAACACACGAAAATATTTCTGAAGGCCAAAAGAAGCGCGTACAGACAACATATAAGACAGGTTGTAGGTGGACTGCAAAACAATGAATTGACTTAAGTCATGTATGTAGGTTTGGTCTATATTCATTTGAAGTGTAAGACTTCGACACAAGCTTAATATTGCAAAATTTGTTTAAGGAATCTGTTATACACTCACATCAGAACTCAAGGGGAAAGGTTTTACACGAGTTGGGTCATAATCCTGTGTTGACCAATACACACTTATCTGACATATTTGAATCAGGTGATACACTGTGGAAGGATGTTCTTCCAGAATTGTGCATCAGTTAATGCTCAATAGGCAAGGGCAAGAACAGAATTTTGACCTTTCACATTTCGATCTTGGCTTTTTTCACTGATACTTTCCGGTTGTGCATATTTAACTAATTTCGTAAGTCCAAGAACACATATTTTATTATACAGGTCTCAGCTGGCTCATGTAACAGAAGTGATTTCTTGCCTGCTTGTATTCCACTTTTTTTTGGGGGGGGGGGGTCACTTTACTTGGGCATCCATTCATTTTTCTTTTTTTCTACATTTTTGGTTCATACATTACACAAGGGAGGCGGTATTTATGTGACCAATACCAACTCATCAAATTTATATTGTTTTTGAAAAAGAAAATTTTTCATTTTTGGGGTTTCATTTTCTAGGGCTTTTACCTCATAGAACCTGGACATAATCTGCTAAACTTACTTGTGGTGTATTGGGGATCGCAAAGACTAGGAGAATTGAAATTGCCTGATGATGGTGCAGCATTTGAACAGTCACAACGAATGTTGACAAGGTCTCCAGCTTCATGGGTGTGAGACAACCATTTTCAATGTGTAGGCCTACCTTCAAGTTGGTCTTCATAATAATCTAATTTTCTAAAAGCGATTAGAGAATCCCATTCCCACTTCTTATTTATGTCGGATATTTACTTTGAAGTCGGCATAAACAATAATTATTGCAAGCAGCGTGCGTTCGTCTCAGGCGTTGTTTTCTTTTTCTACCTTTTTTCTTGTTTTTTTTTTTCGGTGTGTGGAGGACAATTCAGTTTGTATTTTAAAAATTATTTGTTTAACACCAGGCAAAATTTTTCAAGCATAAGCAAATAAATTATAAGACTTTTTTTAATTATGTTGACAAAATTTAAGAAAACTAATAGAAAAATAATAATCAAACAACATAATTATGATTCCTTCGAGTTTAATCAGCATCTAAACATAGATATAGAATCCTGCTCCTTGGATCCAGGAATGAAGAATGTCTGGACTTGCACTTGTAATATTCATCATTCCATTTTCCTCCAAGCTGTTTGCAAGATGAGTACCTAGTAAATTAAAATCGAAACAATTAAGCTCGATAATCACCTCATCCACCTTCTCTTTTCTCTCTCGCTCTCTCTCTCTCTCTCTCTCTCTCTCTCTCTCTCTCTCTCTCTCTCTCTCTCTCTCTCTCTCTCTCTCTCTCTCTCTCTCTCTGCGGAAACATATAATTTGAAATTGGGATTCATCGGTAGCTCGAAGATAAAGTTAGCCTAGGTATCACCCCTCCCCTCCAAAAAACGAAATAAAATTAAAATGAAAAATAAAAAGATAAGGGGGAATGGAAGAGATGACAGATAAACCTTCCCTGTGAAAGACGGTGGCAGGATACTTGCCGCTTTGAAACATTTTGTAAGCGCGTCTGGGATTCGGAGCTATTTGAGCAAATATGAAGGCCAAGATATGCGTAATGTTATAAATGTTCTAAAACTGGTGCCACGTATGACACAGAAGTGTTTGATTAAAGAACATGCACGTAGCCTATGAAGTACATCTGGCTGCAACTTGAGAAAAAGTAAGAAAGAAATTCACGCACAAAACTAATAATAAAAATCAGTGCCTTGAGACGCCTCGGAAGGAATTGTTCAGGTCGAAATTTAAACGACAGACCGACTTGACTATAAAATATGTGGGCTTTTTTAGTGCATTGAATTATGATTAACTATCTGGTGCGGCTGTGTGGCAGTACAAAGCCATGTGTACCATCAACTGAAAAGTTGAAATATTTCATTAAATAAGACGATAAAGAAAGTTCAACGGTATAGGGTCACTCGAATTTTTGTTTAATATTAAAAGTGCCGAAATGATAAGAAAAAGTGTTATCACTTTACGTTTTAGCAAACACTAACCACGACACCAGAAAACTAAGACATACACGCTAATGATCGCATGATTAATCGAGGTTGTAATAAAATGTGAAGTTTTGTGATCCCAGAGCGATCACCCTCTTCGGCCGCAGTGCACGGTTGCTGCTCTGTGTGGCAGCGTGGGGCTTGTTTCTCCGTGCGACGAAAGTGTCTGTCAGCATTGTTATATGTTTCTCCGTGGAAGAGGAATTGGCTTCTTCTTCTTCTTCTTCTTCTTCTTCTTCTTCTTCTTCTTCTTCTTCTTCTTCTTCTTCTTCTTCTTCTTCTTCTTCTTCTTCTTCTTCTTCTTCTTCTTCTTCTTCTTCTTCTTCTTCTTCTTCTTCTTCTTCTTCTTCTTCTTCTTCTTCTTCTTCTTCTTCTTCTTCTTCTTCTTCTTCTTCTTCTTCTTCTTCTTCTTCTTCTTCTTCTTCTTCTCCCATCCCCTGTGTTCCTCAATTAAATTTATACAGAAAACATCATTATCAATCTGAATGTAAGCGTTGTCCTGCCCCTCCTCCTCCTTCTCCCATGCTCTCCCATTCCCTGTGTTCCTCAATTAAATTTATAAAGAAAACATCATTATCAATCTGAATGTAAGCGTTAAACTCTACCGCTCATATTTACATACCTGTCTGTAACTGGAAAAAATATCGAATGTAGGCATCACCGACTGAGAAGTTTGTCTAAATTTGTTTACAGCTCCACGTTCTAAAAAAAAAAAAAAAAAAAAAAAAAAAAAATGATTGACGTGAAAAGAAGCGGGTTGTTTTGAAACACTGGTTTCATCAGTGCTTTCTCCTTGGGTACAGAAGATGTGGTTCCTTGCTTCTTGGGGTGTCATTTGTAGATGATTTATCCTGCTATAAACCATAGTTGGTTTACCTCAGGAAAAAGGTTTCAAAATATTTTTGTCTACAACAAGGATTTTCAGAGATACATTTTTCACAACTCCTGTAACATCGAAACTCTGCTGACACTGTAGAGAAACCTAAACTGAGTTATACCTTTCAATTCCATATACAAATCTTCCATATGAAAAGCAGTTGGGAGATCACACATTGGTTCATCCCTGAGGGGTGCTAAAAGCAGGCCTCTTGTCTTTAATATTCTGTCAAGATTCTAATATTCTGCAATGTTAGGTAGAATCAATAGCTTTTGATGAGACTGTGAGCATTCAGAAAGTTGTTGGCTATTCATACCATTCCAAGGTATTTCTTCTGGTACATGTACCTTTCCAAAAAATATTTAGTGATATAAGCCTTTTCGGTGCGAGTTCAGAAAGGTCACCAGTTTTCGTCGGCGAGGAAAGCTGTCCACCTGTGGACAAACTTTGGAACTACTGATTTAAGATTAGGAACGCGGGCAACTCGTGTGCACAACTCAGTGGAACTGTCGGTTGAGCCGGCTGAATGTACCAAATTCAGCTGGCTATACAGAATTTTTGGCATCAGCTATAACTGCCAGCTGAGCTGGCTAAACGTGCCAAATTCTGCTAGCAATGTAGAAGTTTTGGACTCATCATTTACTGCGGGCTATGCCATCAGTTAAGGTGACAACGTGGACATAGAATTGTTGGCGCTGGAGACTATCCGGTCGCCTCTGCAAAATTGTGGACATAGTTTATTCCTGGAGTTTATTACATGTATGAATTTGAGATAACTACAGTGAACACTTGGGTGGTTTTGAATGCTTACACAGCATTATTGCATGATGAGCGCTTCAATGTTCCCGTACAGCGCCAAGTAAGCCACTTACCCTGAATTCTAAGGGTAATGAGCAACAAATGATTACACGTCATCAGTCAAGTCATGTGATGTTCGTCGTAGTTCAATGTGTGCCAATTATTCTGACTGAAGTCAGCTCAGGTGTTGGCAATAACAAACCTAACTTTATAGACTTGGTAGCTAAGAGTTTATTCATCTTCTCCTGTTTCTGCCTTGAAAAAAAGTTTTTATTATTCATTTGAATATGAAATTATCAGTATGTTCCCGTGCTCTAGTAACTAACTATGCCTAGTTAGTACATGCTCTAGTAACTAACTATGCCTAGTTAGTACATGCTCTAGTAACTAACTATGCCTAGTTAGTACATGCTCTAGTAACTAACTATGCCTAGTTAGTACATGCTCTAGTAACTAACTATGCCTAGTTAGTACATGCTCTAGTAACTAACTATGCCTCCTTCAGTCTGGAAACTGTTCTATTTGGAGCTTCAACTTGTCCATTTGAAACAAATAAGAAAATATTCTTGGCCGTCCAAGAATATATTATAAAAACCAAACGTTTTCAGCCCGGTGCTAATACATGATCAACAAATATATATGGACTCAATTCTGCTTGTAAATTGCAATCTATCTGTGAACTTCAAGGTTAATTTGACTATTATTAATTTATACTAGCCCCACTGTCTGTCTTGTGGACCATGTTGTGTCTTACTTTTCCTTGTTAGCCTAGTGCGGTGCTCCACTCATGTGATGAGTGATGTAACGTCTGTCCTTTCTTACCGTCTCGTTCTCTGCAAGAGGGTTTTATATAGGGCTCGGCCCTTCTCCCCAATTGTTTTCATTGAATAAAATATGTTTAAACCAAATTATCAGTATGTCACAGATGAGCAAAACTTTTCCCGTGATCAGGTGAACAAAAGATGAAGGCACCCCTTTCAATGAAGAGGATAAATCATACAATGTTTGATACTGCTTGTTGTAGTCAGGGACGTGTCTATAACACGTCCCTGTTGTAGTTTACCAATTTGCCACGGGGAAATCAATTCTACATCGTTAATTATCGTGTTGAGCTTTATCTAAATTATTTATTAAATCACCAATATACTCCATTTTTCCAATCAGACCGAAAGAATAACTTGTAGCATATATGTTGACATGTTACTGCAAAACTATAATAATGGGCAAATTACAGCAGTTTGCAATAATAAGAGAGGTCACAATTACCAATTATCTGTGTATCCAGCTGAATACACAGAATTCTTTAGGGTTGGAGGTGTGTATTCGTGTTGCATTGCATGTTAAAATAACATCAAATTAAAAACTACTTTTAAAGCTGCAAGAATAAAATTTATGTGAACAATTTAGATATGTACATAATATTACCACACAAATTTTGCTGTTTCTGCAACGAGTGATTTTAAAGATATTAAGCTGTAAATTACAGTGAAAAGTAGTGAGAGTCACAACTCTAGGCCTGAATGACTGAAATGCCCTCTACAGGACAGCAGTAGAAGCTTATGTTCTTGCTCTCCCCTATTGAAACAGTGTACTAGTACTATTAAATTCATTCATAACAGAACTATCGGAAACCAGTTACACAAGTAAATACAATGTCGTCTTTCGTCAAATCTTGCGTGTGCCAATAAAATCTACAGGCACAGAAACATCTTTCTTCCTGCCGTCGACGTTTTGTATTAGCAAAACCCCATAACGAATTTCCCGAGTCGACTGGATAAGGGGGTCGAGCAACTTTGAGTTGATACTTTCAAGTTGGGTCTGCGTATGCCCAGATTCACGCCAGTGACCTTTGAAGTCGATTTGACACGCGGACTCACGTTCCCATGACAACCATATATGCCAAACACATCTTCCCTGTAAATAATACAACTGGAGGCGGACTTGTGTTGAATTAATCTGAAATTATCTATGCAAGTATTTCCAGATAGTTTTACTGGATTATTTGAAATAATTCTATTATTTCTGCATCAATAGAACACATTTGTTTTTTTATGTTTTGGAAAATTTTAAAAAGTTGTTTCCATGGCAACGGCATATGGCATTTCAATTTTCCACCCAGTGGTACAGAAAAATGAGATATGGTATGTGAATGAACACGGTTCTTAAGATTGTGTTCATAAACACTTAAAAATTTTGAATATGGGATGAACGTGTCATGATTAAAAATAATTTAGAATTATACAGGCCTATACAATATAATTTATTACTGTTTTGCCACAAATATTGTAAACCAGGGGTGCAATGTGTGTCTAGTTCACAGACGTGATATATTTTCTTTCATTTCCGTTCCAAAGAAACAAAAATTCTAGATGTTAAACAAAAACAAGTGCATGTCCCAGACATATCTAGAAAAGTCATCTGGTAACAAACATACCATACGTATAACACTCAACTCAGAATGTATTCAGACATTATTTATGCACACTTAATGAGATCATGGAGGTGTTATAATACCTCCATGATGAGATATACCTACCAAATCCATATTTGGGCATCACTCATGTTAAGAAATAACATCAGAGTCATTTTTACTGCTAGATTCCTATATGCAAAACCAGATACAGATTGTTACGTGACGTACCATCGCTGGTTTAAATACTCAGAGGTCTGGTTGCTCAGGTAGCCGGGGTGAGACTCCAGCGTAGAAAATCTGTGTATTATGAGGCTCTCACAATATGTGATAGTTATAACATGTCACGTGACCATTATGCCACATAATCAACGAGGTCGAAGACCGAGTTGATTGTGATGGCATAATGGTCATTGTGACATGTTATAAATGACTTGTAACAAGGGTGGTAGGAACTTACCAAGATATCCCTTGGTGCACGAAATTTTTCCAGGGCTGCCTTTTGTGCATGGTGTACTTTGCCGCTTACGTAAGTTGTCACATGCACAGTCAAGTTTGACTGCTTGCTTATGTATTTTCCACTTACCAAAATGGCAGTGGGAAGAGCAGGTGGTGGAAGCCAAAATGACGGATTTAAATGAGCTGGGCAGTATTCCCACTCAACAGTTAATTTTTCAGAGGAGTACGGGTCATAATGGCGAGGGTGCACGCTACAAGAAACCTATTGCAGGTAAAAAAGCAATACATTTTTGGAATTTAATTCACTTATTTTTTCAGGGTTCATGCCTGGCATGGACACTGATTAAATGTTGTAAATTGAGTCATGTACATCAACTTACATTATGTGGAGAGTGATATCATGCTTGATATGACAGACGACTTGGAAAGTTCTGGGAATACATGTCTGTACTATTCCAAGTCCTGTGGTCCTCTGCACAGATCCTGCTGGAACAATACCTTAGTTTGGGCTGTTCAAGGGAAGGTGTCAACAACTGGTTTCTGCAACACACTGCCTGTAGGTCATGCTGCACTTCACAACACTAGCAATGCTATTGTGTGAAAAGTGTTCATTATGTGAAATAATCAACGCTTTTTGCGGCTCCCTATTGGTCTGTTCCTACCACCCATGTTACAAATGATTTTATATCAGTCTCATACTGTCTCACTCATTCATTCTGTGTTTTTATGGTTGTTTGGTCTAGAATTTTAGGTGTTCCCTAAGTGTTTCTAATTTGCTCTAATTTCTGCCTGTTTTGTTCATTGTTGGATCAGCTGAACATGAATTATGCTATCTTATTCTAAAAACTAATTTGCCGTGTCTCTGGTCTCTTCCGATGGCAATGACAAAAATGACCTTTCTCCGTTACCTCTCGCAAATTATCTGCCAAACGGCAATCGAAGTGAACTTCTGGGCAAGCCATATTAAAAGTTCAATATTTAAACTTTTCAACTAAAAAAAAAATGATAAAAATAACCAGGAACGATCAGATACAGGGGATAGAAGTTATATATATATATATATATATATATATATATATATTATGGCCCAGATTGATGAACGGTTGCCTCTACCCATCCACATTAAGAAGTACAATGCAGCGAAAGACGCTTTTGATTTGTTATGATTTAGTAACTGAATTTAGATATGTGTTTACGGATGCAAATGCGTTAAGACTGGAAATTGCAAACACGCATGTGCGAACACATTTTGAGTTTCACGCGTGTAATTTGCACTGTCTTGCGTTAGCATTCGCATCTATTAAAAAGAGGCGGGTTTTTTACATTTACCGAGAAAATAGTTTAAGATTTTTCATTTTGGTTAGTGTCACTAAAAACGCAAAATCCACCATGCCAGTGCACTTCATCCCTCAGAAGTTTTACGAGTGAGTTTTGTATTTTGTAGTTATGTTGACAGCAGCAAACGGGGGATTATAGTTGTACGTGAGGGGTTACTCTGCTCCATAGAAAAGGTTAATTAGCAATAGACTAGACAAACTCAGCAGCATATACAGATTTTGCGTTTAAGTATGTGTGTCAGAAATTCTTCAAAACAAACTGGTAGGTGGATTTGTGTGTGAATAATGTGTTCATGTTAGCTATAGCTTGCTGTCAGTCCTGCACACGTTTGGTGCCGATTGTGATGTAAAGAACTTTTAATCTGTCGGTCGGCCATGCAGGAAAGTTGGATGCCATTAGAAACAGTCAGTCTTGAAAGTGAGGCTCTTTGAGGGATGGGAATACCGATGTTATAGTGCGATCAGCCACGAAGACCAATCTCATCATGAGTACTGCATGTCACAATATTAACACACAGTACATGCATTTATCTCTGCGTTGACTGTCATGTGAAGCCACTTTTGCCTGGCAGAAGGGATGCCTGCCCGTAAAGACTCACGAAAAGTGTGTAATCACCAGTTTCCCCTTAACGGGTATATATCCGGAAAATATATTTTGAAGCTAAGCACACACACACACACACACACACACACACACACACACACACACACACACACACACACACACATATATATATATATATTCAGACTGTGCAGACATCTCGTGTTTAACCTATATTCTGACCATCATAAGCAGTAAAATATACAAATTGCATCAGTGTGATGAAAATACAAGTGATGCAGATCGATACAATATTTGGTAAATACTATCCGATTCATAGATATCTCTAAATATTTATATATGGTGAAATGTCTTTTTACTAAATTTCGGGGATTTAAAGACACTTTTTAAGTATATCCTTGAGTATCTAAATGTATTTGAAGATACCTGTTGATGCATTTAGAGACGTGTAGCTGAGTGTATCTCTGAAAGAATTTAGAGGCATCTCTTTAAGCATTTAAGATTAAAACGTGTCTTGGATGTTAATGACACTTTTATGTGCTTGCAGTTGTATCTGAATGTTTTAAAATATTTCCAACTTTAGAGAAAACTATTTGGAGATATCTGTAGAACACCGTCGGCATGTAGAAATACCTTTATCCTCAAATGTAATGAAAAATCATAAACATTATGAGAATTAATTTTTTTCTGCAGTGTTTGGACGTTTTCTCGGATCATCGGTTTGTTTCCTGTTATTGAATATGAGATATAGTAAGTACTGCACCTTCATGTATTTCTTTTCATTAAATGTATGGCCAATGAATGAGCAAAACTAGTTTGCAGCCACATCTTTCTTTCTTTAATTCTTGCTTCGTATTTTTTTTTTCAAAGTGTTGCCAACCTCTCTGGGCTTAAAGGTCTTGCGTCACATTATGGCGATTGATCCTTGTTGCTTGCGAGAAGTAACTCGCAGATACTGTCAGCACCCATGATATGTTCTTGGGATTCACAGAGCCACTGGGCTCTTCCCCATCAATTTGCTCTGTCGGCACGTCCCATCAATTATTTCAACACGCAATTTTTCTCCGTTTTTTATCTGCCAACACTTTCCCACTGCCGCTGCGTACCGTGTCTTGATACACTTGTGTCGATGTGATGCCAACTTATTTGTTTCTCGCTTGGCTCCAATGTTGTAGACAAAATTGGTCTATGTGTCTGTTTAAAGTACATGTGGCTGTACCTCGCTCATCAATCACCTAAGTTCACATATGTGCCCTGTGCACGTTTTTCCATCTTGACTTAGCGCTGAAGACGACAGACTCATGGCCAAGGAAAACCCGTGTAGACGGTCCGTGGTCTTATCTTCTATGCATGTGCAAACTTTTCTTGAGTGGGTTTACGTACATGCGTCCCAATTGGCTTTGACACCGGCATCCAAGGAGAACCATCAAAGCAATTTTCTCCGCGGTTTTTCATACTTTCTGTTTAGCCTTTGACCCCCAAGGAACTTCATTTTTGGGAGATACAAGAACGTGTGTAGCACAGAATCACCGTCGCCTTTCAGTCTGTGGCTAGCAATTTGAAGGTGTAGGGACTGGAACATCTTACGAGTGAAGAAATAGTTTAGAAGTATTGGACACGCTTCCCTGCTCGGTTAGGCATGCCTGCTTGTTGTGTCTGACAGTGGAGAGGCGTGACTAATCGGTCACTTATCATCGCCCTGCAACCTCTTAGGCCTATTCCAATTTACTGAGCAGTTAACTGATAACAAGTTCTTTTTGCTTCATACAATAATTTTTCAAATTAGCAGACGAGGTTCAACAATTTTTTTTTCTCTGAATGATTCATGAAAAACACAAAACACACACAAAACAGTCGATTTAATTCTGGTTGGATTAGGAGCCTTGCCTTTGCTTTGTTTCAAGGTCTTCATTACACCGAACTCTTGAATCTCAAATCCCAACTTAACTTCCAATATCGAATTTAAAACGCATGATATGGGTGACTTTGGCATATGTTACATGCTGTCTGGCTTTTAGAAAGACACACACAGTGTAGTTTATAGCAAAGCAGTAACACCATGTGGTGTTGTCTGGTAGATTTATATCACAATGCGTTGCCTATCCATTATATTATGGCAGGAAATCACGTAATTTTGTTTCTCCCATGAAATACTCATTGAGTTTAAGTGCGTATTGTTTCCTGCGGGTGATATCACACCCGTTTCTCGCGGCAATTTTTTAGTTTTTGAGTGAAAAAGGGTGAAACTTTGATTGTTTTTTGCTTCATCTCTGAATGATCATCTCCTAATAAATTGTGCGGTGTTCCTCCATCAGAAGCACTGTTACATTATCCGAGAGTCAAATGGATCAGCAGACTCTAACTCAGAAACGGTTTATTCGACAACAATTTTACATAATATGTAATAAATGCATAGATCTAAAATAAAATGCAATTTACAGAAGTTAGAGAAAGGTTATTATACAAACACAGAGTTGTCAAGATTACCCCTGGTAAGGGCTTTCCATCCGCAATCGCAGGGGCCATCCAAAGAAAAGTTTTGATTTACAATCAGGTATTATTGTCAGGTATGATAATAAGACGACCAGTATCTATATACCAAAGAGTGATTAATTGGATATACTATGGAGCAAAATTAAGTATTGTTACACACAAGACAATCTGGTATGGTACATTCATTTTGATATCTCTTAGAGAAATAGGACTTTGTATGGAAGGAAAGACCAGTATAAAATTGTGTGAATACTTTATGTGACACCTGGGGGAGTGTTATGGAGTAAAGAAGGTATATGATACAGGATACAGTGTTCAAGTCTAGATTTTGAGGGAATGGGTAGACGTGAGGACCCTCTGCCATGAGTTTGGTAAGGATGAGTAGATACATAACTGACAAAGTTTCAAAAATATTGTGAAAGTAAGCTGAAACCTCATTTTTGTGTTGTTGTAACAAAATTTGAGAGCATTCATTCGAAGTGTATCATGAACCATTAAAATATTCAGTTGTTCGAAAATGAATCAGTATGAGCAAAATATCTTGTTTTGTAAATTAGGCATATAGCCCTTTTTCTGCAATGCAAAAGGCGTCCTTCACGGAAGCCCCGTGCCAACACCCAATTATTTAGATGAGATAAAAATAGAGAATTGTATATAAGTAACAAAGTTTTCGTAGGTACATGTTTTTAATGCGTTTAGAATGCGGGTTACTGTAAATTGCTTTGCCTTCACGTGTATAAATTTTCACGGTTTTTGTATTTTTGACATTTCACTGTATTTTTTATTTCACTGTTTTGGACATAATGTCTATTCAAACAATGTTAAAATACTTTTTCACTGTGCGTTTATTTTCACGGTTTTGTGCAATTAGCAAAATAAGCGAAAATAAGGGTACAACGAAATTCAAGCAATTAACAGTTCTTTGGAAGGTTTATTTCCAATTTTAGTCACGTGAGCTTTCCAGTTTAAATTTTCTTGTACACATAAACCAAGGAAATCAAATTCATTTGTTTTTGGAAATAGGAATACCATCTATCTTTAAGACAGGACAAGGTCAATTTTTTGAGGAAATTGGAATTAAATGTACTCAAGCCTTGCTACATCTAGCGGTAATCTTTTGAATGCTGACCAGTTGTAAATTTGTTGTAATTCGGTGTTTATCAAACCAGATGCATTATCAGTTGTACGAGAAGTAGAGGCAAAAGGATAAAGTGCATTGACAAGTGTAGTATCATCAGCATACAATAAATGATATCATTTTTGAATTTCGTACATACCAGTCGTATTTATAATGAAAAGTAGAGGCTCAAGGATGGATCGTCGGGGAACCCTGTCGTAATGGGTACAGCGATTGAGCAAAAGTCACCATAGGTAACATATTGTTTCCTCTTTGAGAGATAATCTTTGAACCAGTTCAGTGCAGTCCAAGTTATACCAGAATGTTTTAGTTTACGTGACAATGTTTGATGACCAAGAGTGTCAAAAGCTTTTGAAAGGTTGAAATAAACAGTTATTGGTTGTTTTCCAGGGTCAATACAGTTTGTAATTCGATCTATGGATTCTAAAGCTTCAGGTTTCGTTGAGTGTTGTTTTTTAAAGCTGTGTTTTATTATCAAGTAATGAATTTTAAGTAAAGTCGTCATTCAGTTGTTTATAAACCACTTTTTCAAAAACATTTAATTGCAGAGAGCAAAAAGAGACATCTATAATTTTCCAAAATTGATTCATTATCTTTTTTGCTGTCATGTGATAGTCAATAAGTATCCTGGGGAACTGGTCCTGTCGCCCGTATAGCTAGCAGAGCATCCAAGCTGCCTATGTTAATAGTGGGAGATTTCCAGCATGTAGGTACTGAAAAGTGGGAGGGCGAGGTCTTTTCTCCAGTGACGTATGCTGACATGGCGGCAGGCTGGGATGCATCGGCACTGAAGCCTGCCCCTGCCAAGGCTATGGGTCTCTCAGGTTTGGCGGCCACCATGCTGGATAAGGAGATAACAACAGTTGTCCCTCCTCCAGTTCTTTCAAAGTCTGGCCCAGTGTTGCCCTCCCCTGGGGATGAGGTACTTTCGGACCATTTGCCTGCTGAGATTGTCCGTACATGGGAGGAGTTACAGGCGCAGTATGGTTCTGTGTCTCCAGTTCTGTGAGACTCCAGTGACATTGATGCCTGAGGTCACTGCATTGTCACACCCTCTGCCAGTCACACGGGCAAGTACTAAGGAGGAGCCCTTCAAGGATATGCTCCTTGGATCTGGTGACAATCTGGAAAATTGTCCCACCGCCGACGATATCCTCAAACTTGAATGCTCAGGAATGCCACTTCTCTCGTTTGGCAGGGGAGCTGAATGAGGCCAAGTCGTGGCTCCTTGCCACGGTGGAATGCATGAAGTCATCTGTACCGACCCTGGCATTGGCCAAGGAGGTGGCAAACTAGGGCAACCGGTCTCCCTCTAAGGCAAGAAAGTCTGCACACTGTCTGAAGTGAACGTGGCCTTCATGTGGGAGACCCTCCCAATGGAGGTGGTACTGCAGTCCACAGCGGCACAGTTTAACCTTGTCAGCAAGAGTGTTGAGATGGCCCCCAAGTTGGAGGTGCTGTTCTCCACTTTCTGGCAACACGCTGGAAGGTGTGTCTGCCAAGAATGGCTTAGCCCAGGGATGATTGCTGGCAAAGCCAAAGTCAAGGTTACACTCCCATGTGGGACCCCGATGTCAAAGAGTCGGAGTCAGTCTCTCTGCCCCTTTCGATGCTTTTGCGTTTCAAGCAGGATGCTTAGGTGATGACCATCATTGGCTCTTTCCTTGACTGTTCTGGGTGCTCAGCCAAGTGGCTCCATGAGGAGGCGTGTGATGACCCACCATTGCAAGCCTCCACCAGGCAGATGGTGGAAACCCTGCTGGGCCCCAAGCAGTTGCGAGGCCATGCTATGGGCCACATGCTCAGCAGAGCCATTACATTGGATGCCAATGTCAAAATGGTGCTCTGTACTGTGCTCCTGTCGGTGGCTGCCCTGCCAACAGCTGTAAGCAGAGGTGCTTTTCAGCTGCCCTTGGATTGGGTGTGCTGGGCTGTTCAGCCAGGGAATTGTTTGCCTTCTTGAAAGGGCAGACAATATGGCCAAAGAGAAGCAGCAAAAGTCTCTTATTGAGGCTTTGCTGCAGAATGTGAAGTCGGCTATTGGGCTGGGTTCCTTCCGCCAGCACAGCACAGCTGCATGTGACCTGCAGCAGCAGAAGCTGCAGAGGCAGAGGAAAAAGCTGGTGAAGAAAGTTGCCAGCCTTTGAAGCTGGGCTCTTCTGGTCCAAAGGGTAGCCAGAAAATAACACCTTACCCTTAGGGGACATGACCTGGTCCTCTGAGGCCTCTGCATGCCCACCAGTCTGTGATCCATGTCCTTGTTCTTGACAAAAATTGGTCAGTGGCTGAAGAGTGTCATTTGTGGACCAGTGGGATTGTGTCACAGATGATGCTTTCGTGTGAACCGTCATCTAGGATGGCTATTCTTTGGAGTTTGCTGGAGGGTACTCCTCCTGGTGAAGAGTCCCCTTTTCATTCAGTGCCTCACAAGGTGGGCCACGAACTCCTACCTCCAGTTTGATCGTACATCAGCTTAAGTGACCTTAATATGAAGTTTTTCAGCTTAAAACTGTCATCAAGAAACAGTACTCCCCATAGGTCACTAGATTTCCCAACCAACCATCCCTGCTTTTTGAACACTTCTTGTTAGTGTAGGAAACTCAATTGTACATGCTTGCATATATGTATTACTGCCACCAGGAGCACTGTGCCATGCCACAGGGCGGGTGGGTGGGTGGGGGGAGGTTCAATGTAACAGAATGGTACAGCACTGGATACATGGAATTTTTCAATGGGGGCTCTGACAAAGCAGGTAAGTGCATGGGAAACCAGCTGAAGTGAACTATGGTGAGTACTTTTTTTCATCACAATTGTATGTCGAAAAACTTCATTTTTGTTTATATTTAAAACAGATTTAAATGTATCCTATGTCTTTTTGTGTTATCCTTAAACTTTTTAAATTGTGAGTGACAGCAAGTTTGTTTTAGATTATTAATATTCTTGTGTGGAAATTTGTTGTATACAGTGAGATTTTGATTCAAAAGATTGTATTGGATATCAAATTGATGGGCACTTTTCATTCTTGTAAAGTTTCTCTTTTTGATGAGACCAAAAAATCCTCTCAAACTAGGTACCATTCTATCAGAGGCAAGGGCACTTCTACAATCCAACAAGGTCCCTGTGATATTTATATCCCTGAGCTAGATTTTAAGGTCATGTTTTAAGCCAAAAAAAGATCGCTCCATGCAGGTAGTATTCACCATATCACTGTCGTTCACATCATATGTGCAGTCACAACCAAACTGGTAAAAATATACACCCTATTCAAAAGTCCCTGCCATATTTGGGACACTACTCACCACTGGTAATAGAAACAAGAATGAGGCTGTGGGTGACACCAAATCAAGTTCCCACACAGTTAATACATGTTAAATTTGCTTACTTCTCTTGCTCATATCTATCATAAAAAACGCTTTTAAATACACCCACTGTGTTATCCTGTTAGGACAACTCTAGGACTACAACAGTGAGGGAAAAAACAGGTCTTCAGTGTTTGATCCATTGTTGCAAAAGTTACTGTGATGTAGTCTGTTAATATGAAACAAGTTTTCATGGCAACATGTCTTATATTATCTCATTACAAAACATAATCTATTGAATTCATATTTTAGAACCAGTTATTCATTTAGGTGTGTAATCTGTACTACCTAGGACAACAACAAGAGGAACAACAAAAACATGTTCAAATATTAATGTTTCCTTGGATTTTTTTAGTCCTGATTCGAAAATTAGGTCTGCACTGACATTAACAAGTCAATTGGGCTTTGAAATAAATATATTTATGAGAACTAATTATATAACCCTAAAAACTCATATTTTATTACACTGTTGCTGCTGGAAATTCCTAGAATGTATAGAGAGTCAACTCAGTTATCTGGCTTTGGTTCCAACTGTACAGGGTATCAAAATTGCACTGAGATGTATTTCAGCGGCAATTAGGAAAAGTCAAAACACTGAAGATTTTTCCCCTTATGTTGTAGTCCTAGAGTTTTTCTAACAGAAGTGGTGTCCTCCACAGCCTCATTCTGGTTTCTGTCACCAGAGGTCAGTAGTGTTACAAATATAGCAGGGACTTTTGAATAGGGTGTATAGTAGCACTAGATTCTACCTTAGGTGTGGGTGAAAGCTTTTGTGTAAACTATATACTTAGTGTGGAGCTATTTTAGGCCTAGAAAATGGAACTAATTATGTTGACTGTAATACGAGATATCAATATTAATTTCTCACTGCAACGGCATGCCTGGTTGTCTTAGTAACCACAGTCTCGCTTGGCGAGATACATGCCACTGCCCGTGAAGGGAAACGGGATAACACTGTATAGCCCCATATGGAACTGTACGGAGAGTGATGGGGATATCACAGTGAAGTTTAAGATGTGAAATGGTGTAAAGGGGGCAAGAAAAAAGGTTGTGCCACGTATCTTCGGCAGCTAAGCCACACAAGCAACTTGCTGTATCCCTTACACCAGTTTTGAACAGGTGAGAATTTAGTTGGCCAGCCTCTAAATGCAGGCATGTATGCTGAACAGCTCTAAATCGGTTACCAAAATTGTACAAGTCAGAGAATTTTATAGGTCGCACTACAGACTCAGATATGTTTGATTTGAATAGAGAAATTGAAGGCGAATTCCAGATATTTAAAGGTAGTTCATTCTATTGTCTAGCTGTGGAATGAAATTAAAAGGAATTGTCATACAGGTCACTGTGAGCCCTTTAACATTTGCGGTCATACTTTTGACGAGTATTATAGTAGGTACGTTGAAGGCAGGGATAGAGGGCATCATAGAGCACAGTTGGTCCAAAGCAAGGTTATTCACCAATTTATACATCATTGTTAGTTTGGATATTTCCCGCTGCTTGGCTAAAGCATGCCATCCGGTTTCCTGGTATAATTTTGTGTTACTTGTACCTTGCATTGCACCAATGACAATACGGGCAGCTTCTAACTGGACACTTTCGTATTTTGTTCCATCTGTTACTGTACAACCACTCCAAACTGGACTAGCATATTCAAGGATTGGTCTCATAAATTAAAAAAAAACCCATAGTTTCTAAGGAACTTCTCTCTAAAGTAAACTGTGGGCTCTTCATGACATTAACCCATTTCATGTCTTTATAAGAAATATCAGTTATATGGACAGTCTACTTGGATTAGAGCGTAAAGTAACACCAAGGTGTTTGTGGTTCTTGACATTTTGCAAGGCATGGCCTTGAAGATGAACAGGAAGATGGTTTGGAGAATTGTTTTATGAGAAATTAACAGAGGATCAGCGTTGGAGGCATCAAATGTGATTAGCCAGTCCTTAGACCACTGGATTATCAATATCTAAATAAAGACAAATATCATCTGCAAATAATTTAATTTTTACACTTAACAAGATGCACAATATCATTGATATATATTAAAAGCATAAGCGGCCCACGTACGCTTCCTCGGGGTACAACTGCCTGAATCATACCCAACTAGAAGAATTTGCCTTTATGAAAACTCATTGATAATGGTTACTATTAGTATATAAATGTAATAATCTGAAAACCAAGCAAGAAACTTTCCTGAAATGCCACTTTGTCGTAATTTTTACAATAAACCAGGATGCAAAACTTTATAAAGCGATTTACTAATATCCAAAATACAATGTGAACTGCATAATGGTGATCAGTGGTGAGACATAATTGGTGATAAAACAAATTGAGTTGGCTTACGATTCAGTTAACAGGTACAAAGACTGATTGGTAAGCAACTAAGTAATAACATAGGCTGGTAATACACTCAGGTTCAAAGCCTTTTTAAGTTTGAATTGTTGCTAGCCTTAGTTGTGACCTTGATGAAAACCTGGAATTGCCTGCAATTGTGAGGGACTTAAGTCTGCACCTTCTCTGTAGACGGGCCAACCTGCACCAGTGCACCTTGTCTGAGAGTCTATGGGAGAAGCTTTGAACATCTCACTGCCCTCTTTACTGACAAAAATCTTTTTTATTCAGACATATTGGACTGAATTTTGGATAGACACAAGCTCAGATCAACAGAACACGGACAAGAAGGTGGCTGACTTGATAATCTCCATTACCATAAATAAGAAGTCGGGAAGCACTTAAAGCTCCAAGGACACTACCACTGGTTTGATTTCCTCCAACTTCACAACCAAGGCTACCCACAACTGCACTGCCACAACAAATGTGTAGGTCAAGCCAGTAAAGGCAGTTGTCAAAGCCAAAACTGGAAACCAACCGGAGACAAGAAATCTCCAGCTTTTCCAAAGCAACTGTCACCTCCAGTTCCATCTTTAGACCATCTAATAGTCTCTAAAGATCTATTTAGAGCAAGATGGTCAAGATTTTGCAAATTGATCACACTACACCTTGAAAGCCATTTTAAGCATGATGGGTCATGGTAATGCTCTTTTGTGGCCTCAATAACAGCTTCACTATCCATAATTCCTTTTGCATTTAACATTTCTAGCCAAGAAGAAGTCATCACCATTACCAGTTTAAATGAAGGCACACATGGCCTCCTAGGCAAAGATATAAGGGAAATGATTCTGGATTCAGAATGGCTGGAGTTCTACCATTGCCTGTTCCTGATCCTGCAAAGAAATGGATTATGGAAGCTGTCTATCAACCAGTCAACATTGAAAACCATCCATGTGAAAGAATCGTTCAGGATAGAAATCTTTACAGATGCCTGGATGACTGGCTGGTGTGGTGTCTATCATAAAACATGTGATCAGGCCAGAGTCCCAAACTTGTTCTAACGATCTATATGGATGTAAGCCTACTGATCAATTTCCAGAAGTCGATTCTTGGTTGGGCATGGATCTTCATATTTCTCACAATACATTTTTGCAAGGTGCCCCTTCCTTTCAGACACATTCAAGAGACTCTAGACTATTGTAAAGAAGTTCTTCATCAAGCTGCGCCTGTCAATAAGATATTAGATGAGTCTGAACAGCACTCTGAGGTGCATGGACATTAAAGTGCCTGCAGGAAGGCTCTAGAGAAAACCTGGTATTTGATCTTGATGACGATTTAGTCAAATACGTATAATGCCATAGCCACATCAGAGGCATCATCCAAGTAAATTATATCCATGTCAATTCAAACACAATGCGCCTAAGTTAAAATACTTTTACAAAATACCCGTCCTATTTGAATCTAAATCCAAGATCCTAAAATTGTATATTGAAAGGTCCATGTGGGACAGGTGGTTGTGTTTTTTTCAAAATATGACATGACATTTAAAAAAGGACGTTTTTACTATAGTACAGCTCCACTGACAATATCATGATATGCCAGTCTCTAACATATTCCCTGTATACCCAATCTAAAGAAGAGCACACATGGTCTCTTTGTAGCCATACTGCATTTTGCCAATGTATTTTCATTGCTCAGTCATTGCCTGGCAAAATATTTTATGCAAACATGCAGCAAAAGGCAATATGTTTCTGCAGTGGAATTTATTCACAGTACTTTGTGACCTTAAGCAGCCTCCTTTTGAAATGAGACAGCTTTAAAGTGGAATTTGACAAGCTCATCTCTAAGGCAGGCTTTTTATTGGCCTTGACTTCAGATGCAAGATGCAGTGAAATTCAATCATGTCATTATAAATTTGTGTAATAGATTAATGTAGGCTGTTGTGTAATGAGGCTAGAACAGAATTATTCTTGAGGCCTAATTCCACTTTCATGTCTGAGAAACAAGATCCTAGTCCATCAGTTACAACATTCATTGCCTTCCTTTTTACGTCCTTCTCGGACATCATTGATAAGTCCACATCAGAAAGACCACTTTGCAGTCTTTTGATTCTCATGTTCTGTTTCATGAGGACTACAAATTTCCAGTAGGGCAGTAAAACAGCTTTTTATTGCATAAGGATGATTGACCGAGCTCCATCTCAAAGAAATTTCCAGTAGGGCAGTATAACAGCTTTTTACTGCATAAGGGTGACTGACCCAGCTCCATCTCAAAGAAAACAGTCTTCAACTGAATTACTAGGACAATCAGGTTGGTCCTTGCAGCAACAGAGAAAGTTCCACAGCTCCAGAAATCGCATTCTGTCTGAGATCATGAACTAAAGGCTTTGCCTTCTTCTTACTTCAATTTGAGACATTTGATGCAGGGCATCTCATTGTTGCTCTCTCTAGAAAATATTCCAACTCTATAACGTGCAGACTTAAGAAGATCTGGGTTAAGGTAGCTGTCCTGGAAGTCTCAGTCTCTGGCCAGTTGGGTTACAATTACTTATTATATATTTATTCAATAAGTGGAGTCTGGCCACAGCCTGTAATTCTATTTCTATTATTGGTAACCAGTCTCCTCTATGTTGTTTGGTGGTATATCAACAAAATGTGGTGAATAGGTTATGTATGCTGACATGAATATGGCGAATTTCAAATAATTCTCGTATCTATTATCAACATTTACATATGCACTCCACAGGACCCCATCTATATTCCTCCTCCCCATTCTGTCAATCTCTATCCATGTCACGAGAGATGTTCTGTGTAATATGATCTACAAATTCGACAAATAGCACACAGTGCATGGTCCTGGGCAGGAGACAATATTCATTTTAACTCAGTGAGGTTTTTCAAGTACTTTCCTTGACTTGACGACTTGACTTGACTTGGCTCAGCTTGGCTCAGCTTAGCCTGGCTTGCCTTTACTTGACTTTGACTTGATTTTGACTTTGACTTTGACTTTGACTTTGACCTTGACTATGACATTGACTTTGACTTTGACTTTACCCGACCTTGCCTTTGACCTGACCTGACTTTGACCTTGACTTAAGAATATGTATTTTTATTATTCCTCGTATCTATACATAAAAATTGCCACACTATCTTTATATTCGTTCGATATTGGCCTTATATACTGGCCACATGGAACTTTTTATAGTGTCTGTTTGCAGAGTGAATCTGACTCTGCATTTGGCTGACACATTCAGATATTCACACTTTCCTTGAAGGCTTATTTGGTTACAAGGCCCACCCTTAACCTGCATCTTATGACCAAGACACCATGAATCATCTCATGCCCTGTACCACCATGAATAGCCCTATGCCCTGTACCTCTATGAATTACCTTATGCCCACTACCGCCATGAATTATTTCTTGCCCTTATCATTATGAATTTTCTTATGCTCTTTACCACCATGAATCATCTGATGAGCAGTACCACCATTAATTATCTTATGTCTTGTACCACCACGAATTATCGTATGCCCTGTACCACTATGAATCATCTTGTTTGTAGTTCCACGTAAACCATATGACCAGTACTCAGCATGAATCCTTACATGTCCAGAACCACCGCGAATATAACGCTATCATGACCAGAAGTAGGCTCAACCCTTTACGCATTCAATTGAGACTGAGTTCCGGACGGAGTCAATAGCTTTCCTTTGCATAGGTTGGTGCCAACATATCTATTATTAGATCAACCAAGACATCAAACCACAACACGGGCAAGTCCTTCACACTCTACCAATGTGGCCCTCATATTTAATCTCTCCTCTGAACCAACCTGGTGACAGCGCTGATACCTTTTCTCTGCAGTCGATTTGAAAGGGAAAATGTAGAGAGGAGTCGATTTGAAAGGGAAAATGCAGAGAGGACTTCCCATTTATAAACGCAAGGTTTGCAGGTAAAAGGCATTTTCGAAAAGACCATAATATTTCACTCATACGCAAAATGATGATGATGATGCTGATGATGTTGATGATGATGATGATGATGATTGTTATTATTATTA